>JAODAL010000429.1:0-155000 GCA_025379985.1 Phyllomedusa bahiana
TCCCCTCAAGCCGGTGGTGCTGAATTGCTTTTCCCGTGGGTCTGTCTCGCCTTCGCCTGTGGCCAACTCTGATAACATCTTTGAGGTCAAGGAGGTGCTGGCGGAGAAGACAGTGAGGGGGAAGCGGTTCTTTCTTATTGACTGGAAGGGGTTCGGGCCGGAGGAGCGTTCGTGGGAACCTGTCTCCTGACCTCCTCTCTAGGTTCCAAAAAAAGAGGGGGAGACCTAAGGGTGGGGTACTGTCATGGGGGTCGCGGGCGCCGCTACTCCCCGCGGCCGCCCCCCTGCCCGCAGGGGGTCCGGCGCGGGTGCCGCGGCTGCCCGCGACCATCCCCCTGCTGCCCGGGTCCCGGCGCCGGCTCACTTACCCGTCCACGCTCCGGTGCACGCTGATCCTGCCTTTCCCAGCCGCCGCACGCGTGCCCGCTTCTCTGGATTTAAAGGGCCAGCGTCCCGGTAATTAGTCTATTGCCGGGCGCTGGTTCTATTTAAGGACCACGCCCCCAGCACACTTTGCCAGTTCGTTGGTGGGTGTTCAGTGTCTTTAGAGAGTGTTGGTGTCCGTATCGATTACCCGTGTACCAGTCCGTTCCGCTACGTTTCCTGACCTTGCCTGTTTGCCACCTGCCCTGACCGTCTGCCTGTCTCTGACCACGAACCTCTGCCGCCTGCCCTGACCTCCTGCCTGTCCCCGACTACGTCTCTGGATTCTGTACCACGCATTACCCCGGCCGCCATCGCAAGCAAGTCACATCAGGGTTAGCGACCTGGAAGCCTCACGCCGCAGCAAGTCCATCCCGCTTTGCGGCGGGCTCTGGTGAATATCGGGGGCTACTTAGACTCCGCTCCCTGGCGTGGCTTAACTATCATCGCTTGCGGTGGTCCAGCGAATCCACCTCTGCGTTACAGTAGTCAGTGTACATCTTGTATAGCAGTGTAAATTTGGTGTACCCTCAAAATAACGCAACACACAGCCATCAATGTCTAAACTGTTGGCAACAAAAGTGAGCACATCCCTAAGTGAAGATGGACAAATTGTGCCCAAAGTATCAATATTTTGTGTGGCCATTAGAGATGGGCGAATTTCTCAAAAATTCGGTTCGGTCACTTCGCCGAATTTTCCGACAAAAATTACTTCGTCCCGAATTACTTCGGCACGAATCGCGTTAAAAAACGGCTATTTCCAGGCTGCACAGAGCCTGCAGGGTGCTGTAGAACGTTGTGCCATGCTTAAATATGCAGAGGGAGCTTGGTTTGGTCTTCATACAATGTTGTGTTTTAGTATGACACGCACATGACTGCCGCCGCTCTTAGAATCGCTTCACTATAAAATTCCCTGGGCACTTAAGAGGGCAAAAACGTACACATAGGCTGTATGGACAAAACATTGAACTTTACTTCATTTTTATGAATAGGTGCATAAAAGACATAGTTCTATGACGAACACCTTAGGCAATGAAAAGCATATGAAAACGTGGCAGTACTTAGCTGTATTAGCTTCTATGTAATTGGAGTGAGTGATAGTCCCATAGTCAGATTGCTTGAGAAAGGAAGGCGTGCCATTGCATGGCGGCACTGGGCTGCAACTCAGCATGATCGGCTCCTACTAATCTACTATGGGACTATCACTCACCTCGTCATAGAACTATGTCTTTTATGTACCTATTCATAAAAATGAAGTAAAGTTCAATGTTTTGTCCATACAGCCTATGTGTACGTTTTTGATTTATATAGGGGAGTCTAAGCAAGGTACTCCTAACGGCTGGGACTATAACGTGTGCACTGCTAATATACGGCATTGTTTGCAATTATCACTTAAGAGGGCAAAACTGACCACAAAACTGAAGGGGGAATGTAGCCTGAAAAAGTCATGGCAGCGACAGTTGGAAAAAAACAAGTTGAGGGCTCGGTGGCAACATCAGTGACAGAGTGTGGAGGTGACGGCGGCAGCCACAGCAGCATGAGGTCAGAGAGTGGCACAATGACATTCTGGAGGTGGCAAAAACAGGAGTAGGCCACAGAGTGGCACAATGACACAGTGTGTAGGTCACAGCAGCAGCCACAGCAGCAGCATGAGGTCAGACAGTGGCACAATGACATTCTGGAGGTGGCAAAAACAGGAGTAGGCCACAGAGTGGCACAATGACACAGTGTGTAGGTCACAGCAGCAGCAGCATGAGGTCAGACAGTGGCACAATGACATTCTGGAGGTGGCAAAACAGTAGTAGGCCACAGAGTGGCACAATGACAGAGAATGGAGGTGACGGTGGCAGCAGCATGAGGTCAGACAGTGGCACAATGACATTCTGGAGGTGGCAACAACTGGAGTAGGCCACAGAGTGGCACAATGTCAGAGAGTGGAGGTGACGGCAGCAGCCACAGCAGCAGCATGAGGTCAGGCAGTGGCACAATGACATTCTGGAGGTGGCAAAACAAGAGTAGGCCACAGAGTGGCACAATGACACCAGATGTGGAGGTTTCAGGGCAGCAGTAGGCAAGCATGAGGTTCACGGCAGTGGGTGCACACAATGACATTCTGGTGGTGGCAAAAACTGGAGTAGGCCACAGAGTGGCACAATGACACAGTGTGTAGGTCATGCAGCAGCCACAGCAGCAGCATGAGGTCAGACAGTGGCACAATGACACAGTGTGTAGGTCACAGCAGCAGCAGCATGAGGTCAGACAGTGGCACAATGACATTCGGGAGGTGGCAAAACAGTAGTAGGCCACAGTGACACAATGACAGAGAATGGAGGTGACGGTGGCAGCAGCATGAGGTCAGAGTGGCACAATGACATTCTGGAGGTTGCAAAAACTGGAGTAGGCCACAGAGTGGCACAATGACAGAGAGTGGAGGTGACGGCAGCAGCACAACAGCAGCAGCATGAGGTCAGACAGTGGCACAATGACATTCTGGAGGTGGCAAAACAGTAGTAGGCCACAGAGTGGCACAATGACATAGTGTGTAGGTGACCGCAGCAGCAACAACAGCAGCAGCAGCATGAGGTCAGAGAGTGGCACAATGACACAGTGTGGATGTCACGGCACCAGCAACAGCAGCATGAGGTCATAGAGTGGCACAATGACAGAGTGTTGAGGTGGGTGGCAATACCAGTCCCTGGTAAAGATGGTGGTAGGCAGATGGAGAAACTGTCAGCAGATGTGTGGCATCAGGCGGGTGGCGGCATCAGAATAGTGGCTGAGGCAGGTAGTTTGAACCCAGACTGACGCCTAAGGCATTGGTGTGTGGAAATCCTGGCCGATCCATGCCTGATTCATCTTGACAAAGGTCAGTCGTTCCACATTTCCCGTGGACAAGCGGGTTCTCCTTGGGGTAACGATGGCCCCCGCCGCACTGAACACCTGCTCTGATGCCACACTACTGGCCGGGCAGGACAGCTTCTCCACTGCAAACTCGGCAAGTTGCGGCCACACATCCAGTTTGGCTGCCCAGTAGTCCAGCGGATCTTCTAACTGGGGTGGCAGAGTGCTGTCCAAGTAGGCCACCACCTGTTGGTTCAGGGACTGCTCCAGGTCCTGCTGCTGGCGACTGCCCTCCTCACTAGGCAGGTGAAGGAAGCTGCTCATCAGTGACTCCAGACTTAGGTTGCTGCTGATGGAGCTGGTACTGCTCCTACCCCCCCCCCCCCACCTTCCTCCAGCAGCCTCGGCAGTAGTACGTGAGCGCTGAGGAAACCCCCGGTCAGATCTGTCAAAGGAGGGACGATTGCCGCACATAGGCAGAGGCCAACTGACTACGGAGGATTTCTCTATAGTATTTGAGTTTGTCCTCCCTCTCAGCAGCTGGGAAAAAGGCTCCCATTTTGGACCGGTAGTGAGGATCCAATAGGGTGGAGAGCCAGAAGTCATCCCTCTGCCGGATGGAGACTATTCGGCTGACTAGCCAGGCAAATCAGCATGCTGAGGGCTATCTGCACAAGTGACTCCGAGGGGCTCCCTGCCTCCATCTCCACTGTATTCCCCAGGGTGCTTGCGGTCATCTGCCTTGTTTTCCTCATCCCCCATTACTTCCCCCTGCCCCTGCTCCTCCTCTCTTGTCACCGGGTGAAAATCCCCATTTCCCAACAATCTTCTGCCCAAGTCCTCCTCCTCCCCCCTCCTCCATTTCAGTCCCCCCCGGGACTCATTGGCCGGAGAGAGTCCCCACTTTCCCCAGTCCCTCCCCCAGACAGTTTTTTTAGCATCGTTCCGGACATGAAGATGGAATGACTTTATTCATCCCGTATTCCTGCACTGACAAAAAAACGGGGCCTCCTCGAAGGGGCCTCAACAAACGAAGGTGCCCGCATGGCTGCCACTGGCTGACATAAAATTTACACAGGGGAGTATCTTTCCACCTGGATCATAAAAAAATCTTATGGCCTTTCTGTTCATACATCGGTCCAACAGTGCGGGGCTGGAAATCCAACGGGTGGAAACATCGCATATCAGGTGTTTTTGGGGGGGGCCGTTCTGCCGCTCAATCGGGGAGGGTGTTCCTGGTTTTGTAGGAATGGAAAAGTGATGCACAGTTTCCTGGCCATTTTTCAGAATCTTTAAAGATCTGTGGAAACTTCAGGAAACCTGTCAGGTTCACGCCCCCCGGGCCCTGTATGGACTCGCAGCGTGCCCCTGTCGTTGTGTCCCCGGCCGCTCTGCGACATCCCCGGGTCCCTGGCTCTTTGCACACACCTGTCCTGGCTCCTTCCCCTCCTGAGGCCTCACCCCCCTGTGCTTCCCCCACTTCTGGCATCTGTGCGCCACGTGCCCCTCTAGGGGGACGCGCGCTCACTGGCACCCATTTAAGGAGTCAGAGTACCCTTGGGCCCCCCCATGACCTGTAACCTCTGGCTAATAAGGAACCCCCTACCTTTACTCTAGTCGTTCGGGTTTTTTACCCAGCCAAGAGCTTGACCCCTTGGCTGCTGTTTTCCCGCTTCTCACATTCACCCAAATTTTTTTGTTTCCCGCTGTACACCCGCCGCTGTCTGTCTTACACCCTGTTCCCTGGCCCTTATCTATCTGTTTCCATCCCCGGGCTGTGCCTTTCGTTCAAGATATACCCGGACTGTCACCCGTTTCGGCTACACCTGCGGTGCCCGGCTCTGTCCCGCGCTAACAGGGCCCCGCACTTCGGCTACCCCGCCCCGATCTGCCATTTCCCGCGGTGGGCCCTGAGGATCACACCTGGATTCTGCGGTCCGGCGCTTTTCGGCACACATTTTTCACGCCGCACCGTTTTATCGGAACTGACCATACAATATGGGGCCCGCCGGGGTGACTCTGCCTGAACTTGTAACCGTTGTGAACCGTCAGGGCGTTCTCATCTTGGAGCATTAATATTTCAGGAAGCTGCAGAACCGCTCACACACCCGTTCTAGACATGAAGTCGTGTCTGCATGGCCAACCTACAACTGCTCCGCCATCTCTGTGGTTCCGCCTCCTGTTGTCTATGACCGTCCAGCCTGCACCTGCCTCTGCCAGCCCGTTTTTCCGGAGTATCCCCATACCTGTCCGCGGCTTTCTAAATCATGCACAATCCACTTTGTGAGTCCTGGCTCACCAGTTCCCATCTGACCTGTTGCCAAGGTGGCTTTCATCATCATCCTGCTCTCAGTGAGGCCTTGGCCTGGGTCTCACCTCTGTGGGAGAAATGAGATCCGCTGACATGGGACCTCCAGGAGTTCCTGAACGCCATCCGAAGACCCTGTGGAGCTACCTGGTCGCAACACATCTGCTGCGTTCATCTCTGCTCCGGTTCCGTCAAGGCGACTCCACCGAGTGGGCCAGTATGCCATCCAGTTCCTTTAACCCTGCCTCCGCAGCTTGCCTGTAACAATGAGGCCCTCTTTGCGTGCCTCTGGGGGGGCCTCGATGGACGCAGTTAATGGGGGATGGAGGACGAGTTTGGCTGGTCGTGACCTACCACCACACTTGGATGACCTCATCGCTCTTGGCTACCCGGATCGACATCCGTTTTGCGCGAGAGGGAGCTTTGAGCTACGCCAGCACCAGCCGTCCACGCGCCTCGCAAGCCTCCACGCTTGTACCTGAAAACCACGAGCCCACCTCGCCTGACACCTGCGTTTTCAAGATGAGCCTATGGATGTCCCAACCGCACTCATCTCACCACAGAGGAACGCCGCCCGTCGACGCAGTTTTAAACCTGTGCCTGTACTGCTTGGTATCCCTCATTTCCTGAAGACTGCACAGTCCCCCAGCCTGCGCCCTGGAAATCCTCAGCACATGGGTTGTGGGTAAGTATTACCCTGAATAACGTGTGCCTGCTTCCCCGTTTGACCACTCCAGTCACCCTACGTTTTTCATCTGTGATGCGTCTGCAAGTGCCTGCTTCTTCTGCACTCCGGCTCTTCGAGAACTTCATCCATCCGACCCTACTGGAGAAGTTCTGCCTGCCTGTTTCACGTGCTGGAAAAACCACTACTTATTCATCGTTAACGGGAGATCCTGAGAGCCAGTCCAGTTCCGAACCCAGCCTGTGCTCTACAAATTGGAGTTCCCACCAATGAGAGGACATATCCTTCTACGTCCTGCCAAGTTCTACTTGCTCCAGTCTTGCCGGGCTTCCATGGTTCCAGCTTCCGTCCATCCCTGATTGGCGAACGGTGTGAGACTCGTCCAATGGGGCAAGGCAGTGCCACTCTCACTGCCTCAAGCCCGCTCCAACTGGAGCAGCCCTATGCCCACTCCGTTTCTCTGTCCTTGGTTCTGGCTGTGCCGAATGAAGAACCATGTTTGGCAAGAAGGACCTTACTGTCTGTTAAAGACACCTCTACCCCCACCCACCCCTCCCCCTGCTACTGATTTCCTGCTTCCTCCCCAGCCCAAGAAGTCACCCGGGACTCTCTGGACACCTCCTCTGACGACAGTTCCTGGATATACCGGATGAAGGGAGGTGGTTACCACATAGCCGTTTAGTTGGTACCCGGCAAGCCCCGGAGGGGAGGGCTTAAGGGGGGGGGGTACTGTCACGGTCACGACACGTCCCCCTGCTCATGACTAGCACGTGCCCGTGTCGGTTGTGGTCCCCGACCGCTGCGCTGACATCCCTGGTGTCCCTGGCTCTTGGCACACACCTGTCCTGGCTCCTTCCACTCCTGAGGCCTCACCACCTGTGCTTCCTCCAGCTTCCTGGCATCCTGTGCGCACACGTGCTCCCTCTAGGGGCATGCGCGCGTCACTGCACCACATTTAAGGAGTCAGAGTACCTTGGCCCTGCCCAGTGACCTGTAACCTCTGGCTACATAAGGAACCTCCTACCTTCACTCTATGTCAGTTCGTTGTTGTTACCCAGCACAAGAGCTTGACCCCTTGGCTGCTGTTCTGCTGCTGTCTCACATTCAGCCATACGTTTATTGTTACCTGCTGTACACCTGCCGCTGTACCTGTCTGCTACACCTGCTGTTCCCTGGCACCTTATCTATCTGTTACCATCCTGGGACTGTGCCTTACGTTCAAGACTATACCTGGACTGTCACCCGTTTACGGCTACACCTGCGGTGCCCGGACTCTGCTCCAGCGCCAGCTAACAGGACCTGCACTTCGGCTACCCACTGCCTGCATCTGCCATCTGTGCCTGCGGTGGGCCCTGAGGATCCACACCTGGATATCTGCGGTCGGCGCTTCGGCACACATTTGTCAGCGCCGCACCGTTACAGAACCTTTTCACAACCAGATTGAACACGTGCGCCATGCAGGGCACATGGACCATCCCTCCTCGGTGCAGCGCGGACACCATGTTCCTCCCATTGTCCATCACCATGGTTCTGATTTGCAGTTGGCGCGGAGAAAGCCACACATCGATTTCTTGCTGCATGACGCGGAGCAGTTCCTCCCCTGTGTGACTTCGTTCACCGAGGCAAGCCAGGTGTAGAACTGCGTGTAGAACTGCTGTGCCCTACACATGTGGTATGATGGAGCAGTACTTGTGGAGGCTGAGATGGTGGTGGTGGTGGTGGAGGAGGCGGACATTGGCGCAGCAGCAGCAGTTTGACAACGTGGAGGAGAAAGCGGCGTCTCCTGTCCAAGTTGTTGGTGTGCCTGGGTAGGAAGCACATTCACCCAGTGGGCCGTAAAGGACATGTACTGGCCCTGACCGTAGTTACAGCTCCAGACGTCCGCGCTGCCATGCACCTTGGAACAAACCGATAAGCTCAAGGACTGGCCCACTTTCTGTTCTACATATTTATGAAGTGCTGGTAGTGCCTTTTTGGAAAATAAATTACGGCTTGGAACTCTCCATCTCGGCTCGGCACAAGCCATTAGTTCTCTGAATGGTGCAGAGTCCACCATTTGGAAAGGGAGGGACTGCAGTACCAACAACTTGGACAGGAGCACGGTCAGCTGCTGCACCTTAGGATGGTTGGACGCATACTGTTGTCTCTTTGCAATGCCTCACTGAACGACTGCTGGCGCCATGAGTAGCGAGGAGCAGGAGCATCTGGACCGGAGATGATGTCAAAGAGAAACGGCTCCCTTCTGCAGAGGTGGTGGAGCCTTGACTGGCTGAAATGACATGCGTGCCACTGGGCGCTGCTGCTGTGGCGGCAGGATGGACCACCACATCTGAGCCATGTTTCTCCCAGGCCACCAGATGGTGACGCTGCATGTGTTGACGCAGGGCCATGGTGCCAACGTTAGCTCCCTGGCCACGCTTCACTTTCTGCGAACAGATTCTACATATACCCATATTCGGCTCCTCCGGTGTCTTAGCAAAGAACTGCCACACCACTGAGTAGCTGATTTTACCGCCCACGCTCCGCACTGAGTGACTACTGCCGCCGCTGCCTCGCTGAGCCCCTGTGCCGCTACTTTCTTGGACCTGCAAAGCGGGTTTTTTACCCCGTGGCCGCTTGGCTCCCGACCTCACACTGCTGCTATCCTGCTGACTCACGGCCACACAACCCACTTGCTGGCTGCGCCGCTGCCTGACGCGCAAGCTGACGCCCTCTTCTTCTGACAATGAGGACGCCCTTGCCTCACCTGGCTCCCAAGTGCGGTCGGCTACATCATCATCCTCATCACCGGTCTTGGTATGCAGAGGCTGACCCCTCACAACATGACCTCCCATGCCACTCTCAAAATCTATACTTTGCCACCTACTGCAAGAAGCAGGGGATATTGGCCCCATTTCTTCGCTGCCAAGTAGCTGCTGACTGCCCTCCTCAAATTGTTCATCCTCGCTATATAGTGGCGCTGAGCCCAGACCACATAGTAGATCTCTGGCTGAGGGAACCGGATGGGACAGAGGCGGGTTGAGGGCAGGTGAGGGCCGCTGACCCGCTCCCGGGCAATGCCAAATAATGTTTTTGTCTGACGTTCCCACCGATTCTTGGCTGGGGTTGTCAGATATCATCTGGGAGGAAGTGGATGACCTAGTCAACCAATCAAGAACCATTGGGTTGCTGAACAACACACGGCCGCTAGATGACAGCGGCAGTTGTGGCCTCACCGAGTGACCCCTGCTGCGACGTCCCCTTGCTGTGCTGCGACCTGGGCCTGCTCCAGGAATGTTTGTGCCTCTGCCACTCGCAGGTGAAGAGCCTGCCACCTCTCTGTCTGACATACTGTTTGTTCTAAAATGTACAGACACTGTTTTATGAAGATATCTGTATATGATAAATACACACCCTGTATTTGACTCCAAATGAACCCACTAAGAAGCTTGGGTAACCCTTGGATATAAATTGCGCTCCACAAATGGGCAGGAAAAATTGACTTGTATGTGCCGTTTAAAAACTCTGTGTATTTTACTGAATATAAAAGCACAAACAGGCTTAATTAACCTTCGGATATGAATTATGCTACAGAATTTCTTCTGTGGCGGTGAAAAACAAAGTTTCTTTTACTGAGTACAACTGCAGAAAAACACTTAGTTAACCCCTGGATGTAAATTGCGCCAAACAATTGAGCAACCACAAACTACTAGCTTTGTAGCGTGTTACAATGGCGTGTTTTTTACGCTACACAACAAGAGAAAAAATTGTAATTAACCTTCGCTTGTGAATTATGCTACAGGAAAAATTTATTTTTTGGCGGTGAAAAAGATGGTTTATTTTAGTCACCACAACAGCAGAACAACATTTAATTAACCCCTGGATGTAAATTGCGCAAAAGAATTGAGCAGCCAAAAATGAAGTGGAAATTGCATTGTAAAAATGCTTTTTCTTTAAATGAATACAACATGAACAGGCTTAGATCCCCTTGAACATTCGATGTGCTGTGAGCAGATAGCATTAAAATGTATATGCAGCTGCACTGGACGCACACTGGACTTCAGATCCAATACCCCAAAAAATCAGAAATAGAACGTTAAGAGAAGCAGTCTCTGAGACAAGCTGAGACACCCCCAAAAATCGCTGTATGAAAATCAGTTCTTCAGTAACAGCTATTAAAAGCAGCCGCGGCAGCACCTTCCCTGATGATCACAGTGAGAGGAGTGTGAGCTGCCAGTGTCGCGCCCGGACTTATATAGTGCGGTGACGTCACAGAATCCGCCGGTCTCTGATTGGCTTCATCTCTGCACATGTCATGCAGGCTATGCCCTTCTTCCTCCCAGAGTTCTTTGCCCCACGTAACGCCATGTGCTCACAGCCATTTTATCAATGAAAAGCACACTTCGTTCACCCGAAGTACCCCAAACTTCGACTATGTTCCGAACCGAAGGTTTCCTGAAATTCTAAATGAATTCCAATTCGTTAGAATCCATTCACCCATCTCTAGTGGCCATGATTATTTTCCAGCACTGCCTTCACTCTCTTGGGCATGTAGTTCACTAGAGCTTCACAGGTTGCAGCCATTGGAAACCTCTTCCACACCTCCATGATGAGATCACAGAACTGGTGGATGTTAGAGACCTTGCGCACCTTCACCTTCCATTTGAGGATGCCCCACAGATGCTCAATAGGGTTTAGGTCTGGAGATATGCTTGACCAGTCCAGCACCTTTATGCTAATTTTCTTTAGCAAGGAAATGGTCGTCTTGGAGGTGTGTTTGGATTCATTATCATGTTGGAATACTGCCCTGCAGCCCAGTTCCGGAGGGAGGGCATCATGATTGTAGGTAAGAAACACCTGCCTTTGTACTCATCACTTGGTTACCGCCATACATGATTGACATCATCTTAACCAAATAAGTTTATCTTGGTCCCATCAGACCACAGGACATGGTTCCAGTAATCCATGTCCTTAGTCTGCTTGTCTTCAGCAAACTGCAGGCTTTCTTGTGCATCATCTTTAGTAGAGGCTTTCTTTTGGGACAACAGCCTTGCAGACCATTTTGATGCAGTGGGTAGCACTAACAGGCTGACCTCCACCCCTGTAACCTTTGAAGCAATGATGTCAGCGCTCATATGTCTGATATATTTTAAAAAGACAATCTCTGGATATATTCACTCAACTTCTTTGGTCAACCATGGCGGGTCCTGTTCTGAGTGGAATTTGTCTTGTTAAACCACAGTATGACCTTGGCCACCATGCTGCAGCTCAGTTTCAGGATGTTGGCAATCTTCTTATAGCCTAGGCCATCTTTATCTAGAGCAACAATTCTTTTTTTTTTTTTCAGATCCTCAGACAGTTCTTTGCCGTGAGTGGAGGGGAAATAGAAAATTGGGCACAATTTGTCCGTTTTCCCTTAGGGGTGTACACACTTTTGTTGCCAGCGGTTTAGACATTGATGACTGTGTGTTGAGTTATTTTGAGTTCACACCAAGCTGTACTCTGACTATTTTACATTGCACCAGTGTCATATCTTCAGTATTGTCCCATGAAAAGATACAATACAATATTTATAAAAATGTGAGGTGTGTACTGACTTTTGTAAGCTTCTGTATAGTTAGGAACTGGGCAGTTTCTGCAGCCATACAGTAAGTTAATTAGTGCAGATGTTTTCCTCTGGGCAAAAAGGGGGACATTTTAAGGGCATAAAGGGTAGGAGACTCTGGGTCAAAAGTAAGGACTGTCCCTCCAAAAGAGGGGCACTTGGAAGGTATTGCTGAAAGTATGAGATATGTGCAGGCATGTGCAGTAGCTATTGGGTGAACCCAAGAATAAACATCACAATTGGGCACCAGACACCCCTCTCGACACTATTCAGACATATACCCATAACTTTCCGGTATACATTTTATTTGTGGGATGAAATCTTGTGGCCTACTATGCAAGTCTACCCCAGAAATAAGAAGTATACCGCCACATAACAGACCCAACATAGTAACAAGTAAACTATGTTTGGTCTATAGAAGGCTATGTAGTAAAGGAAGTGTCCAGTGCCACAAAGGTAAATGAAATCTAAGATGTATTGGTAGCAAGATAAAAGCCAACTGACGCATTTCAGGCCATGTAGGCTTCTGCTGTCTGCGCACCCCACCACCTGCTCTAGTGACCCCATTCCTTCCCACCTTGTCCAGTCTATTTCTCCAGCTATCATCTCTCACCTAACTGCAATCTGTAACCTCTCTCTCTCCTCTGGGATCTTCCCATCTTCCTTTAAACATGCTATTATAACCCCCTTACTGAAAAAGCCCACTCTGGACCCATCCTGCGCTGATAACTACCGACCAGTCTCTAACCTGCCCTTCATCTCCAAACTCCTGGAACGCTTGGTCTACTCTCGCCTAATCGGCTATCTCTCGCTAACTCACTTCTCGATCCTCTGCAATCAGGTTTCCACACCCTACACTCCACGGAAACTGCTCTAACTAAAGTCTCCAATGATCTCCTAACAGCAAAATCGCAGGGTAACTACTCATTGTTGCTTCTTCTGGATCTCTCTGCAGCGTTTGACACTGTTGATCACCAACTTCTCCTCAGCATGCTCAGCACCATTGGCCTCCAGGACACCGCTCTCTCTTGGTTCTCATCTTACCTTTCTAACCGCTCCTTCAGTGTCTCATTTTCAGGTTCTACCTCCTCTCCTCTTCCTCTCGGGGTTCCTCAGGGATCCGTTCTTGGTCCTCTCCTCAATCTATACAGCCCCCATTGGACAAACCATCAGCAGATTTGGCTTCCAGTACTATCTCTACGCTGATGACACCCAATTATACACCTCCTCCCGAGACATCACTCCTGCTCTGCTACAAAACACCAGGGACTTACTGTCTGCTGTCTCTGACATCATGTCCTCCCTGTATCTTAACCCCTTAACGACCTTAGACGTATCCACTTATTTCCCCGGGTTTTTAATTTTAAAAAAATTTGGGGTTACTTTTTGGCCCCCCCCAAAAAAAGGGAAAAAAAACCCCAAAAAAAAATTTAAAAAAAAAAGGGAAAATTTTTAAAAAAAAAAATTTTTGGGCCAAAAGGAAAAAAAAAAAGGGGGTTTTAAAAAAGGGTTTTAAAATTTCCCCCCCAAAAAAAACCCCCCCCCGGCCGTCCCCTTTTCCATTCCCCCCCAAACCCTTTTTTGGGGTTTTCCCCCAAACCCCCCAACCTTTTCTCCCCCCCCCCCTTTCCAAAAAAATTTCCCCCCTTTAAAAAAACCCTTTTTTTTAAAAACCCGTTTTAAAAACCCCCCCCACCCCCCCCCCCAAAAAGGCCCCCCCCGCCCCCCTTTCTTTTCTCCCCCGTTTTTTTTTCCCCCCCCCAACCCCCCTCAAATTTGCCCTTTTGGGCCCCCCAAAAAAAATTTTTTTTTCCCCAAAAAACCCCCCAAAAAAAAAACCCCCCCTTTTTTTTTTTCCGGAAACCCCCCCCTTTTTAAAAATTTTTTAAAATTCCCTTCGGGCCCCCCCCCAAAAAACCCCCCCCCTTTTTTTTTTTTGGGGGCCCCTTTTCCCCGGTCCTTTTTTTTTTTAAAAGGGAAAAACCCTTTTTTTTTCCCCCCCCCCCTTTTTTTAAAAAAAAACCCCCCCCCCCCCCAAAAAACCCCCAAAACCCCCCCAAAAAAAAACCCCCCGGGGGCCCCGTTTTCCCCTTAAAAAAAAACCCCCTTTTTTCCCCCCCTTTTTTTTTCCCCCAAAATTTTTCCCCCTTTGGGGGGAAAAAGGTTGGGGGGCCCCCCTTTTAAAATTTAAAATTCCCCGGGGGGGGGGGCCCCCCCCCTTTTTGGGGGGGGGGGGCCCCAAAAAGGGGGGGGGGCCCCCCCAAAAGGGGGGGGGAAGTTTTTTTCCCCTGTTGTGGGGGGGCCGGGGGGGGGGCCCCCCCCGGGAGGGGGGGGGCCCGGAAACCCCCCGGGGGGTTTTTTTCTTTTTTTGGGCCCCCCCTTTTGGGGGAAAAAACCCAAAAAAGGGATTTTTTTTTTGGGGGGGCAAAACAAAAACCCGGGGTTTTTCCCAAACCAAAAAGGGGAAAAAAAAAAAGGGGTTTTTTAAAAAAAAAAAAAGGGGTTTTTCCCCAAAAAAAAAAAAAAAAAAAATTTTTTTAAAACCCCCTTCCCCTTTCAAAAAAAAGGGAAAAAAAAAAAAAAAAACCCCTTTTTTGGGGAAAAAAAAAAGAGGGGGAAAAAAAACCAAAAAAAAAAAAAAAAAAAAAAAAAAAAAAAAACCCCCTTTTTCTACATTTTAAAAAAAAAAAAACCCTTTTAAACCAAAAACCCACCCCCCCCCCCAAAAAAAAAAAAAAAAAACCCCCCCCCGGCAAAAAAAAAAAAAATTTTAAAAAACCCCCCCCCGGGGGGAAAGGAAAAAAAAAAAAAAAAAAAAAAAAAAACCCCCCCCAAAAAAATTTTTTTAAAACCCCAAAAATAAAAAAAAAAAAAAAGGTTTAAAAAAAAAGACCCAAAAAACCCCCCCAAAAAAAACCCCTTTCCCCAAAAAAAAAACCTTTTTAAAAAATTCCCCCGGGAAAAAAAAATTTTATGGGAAAAAAAATTTTTTTTTTTTTAAAAAATAAAAAAATTTTTTTTTTAAAATTTTTGGGCCCCCTTTAAAAAAAAAAAAAAAAAAAAAAAAAAAAATTTCCCCCGGGGGGGAAAAATTTTTTTTAAAAAAAAAAAAAAAACCCCCCTTTTTTTTTTAAAAAAAAAAAAAAAATTTTTTTGGGGGGTTTTTTTTAAAAAGGGGGGAAAAAAAATTTTTTTTTTTTTTTAAAAAAAACCCCCAAAAAATTTAAAAAAAAAAAAATTTTTTTTAATTTAAAAAAAAAAAAAATTTTTAAAAAAAAATTTTTTAAAAATTTTTTTTTTTTAAAAAAAAAAGGAAAAATTTGGGGAGGGAAAAAAAACCCCCCCTTTTTTTTTTTTTTTTTTTTAAAAATTGAAAAAAAAAAAAAAAAAAATTTTTTGGGGGTTTTTTTTTAAAAAAACTACCTTTTTTTAAAAACCGTACAGGGGCCCAAAAAAAAAAAAAAAAAATACCCCAAGATTGCTGTATTTTTGTTCCCAAAAAACTCAGAAAAACAAGCATCATATCACCCCATTTTAAGGGGGAAACCCAAAAAAAGCTTCAAAATTCCCCTTTCCCCCAAAAAAAAAAAAGCCCATTAAAACAGCTCTGCAAAACGCAAAATAAAAAGTTAAAGGCTTTTTCAGAATTTGGACAAAAATAAAAAAAGCAATTTTTTTTTTAGACGTTAATTTTTAAATGTGTTAAAAATTTAAAAAAACAGAAAAAACTAAAAAAATCTAAAATCGTTTTTAATTGTACCGACCCCCCATAGTTAAAATTTCACATCATTTACACTGCCCGGCCGAATCTGTAAAATTGAAACTAAAAAAAACCCTTGAACCCCAACCCGCCCTTTTTCCTCCCCTTTTTTATTGGGCCCCAAAGGGAAAAAAAAAATATGGAACACCTGTGCATCCAAAAAGAAAAGTTCCCCCCCCTAGAAAGAGATCCCTGAATTTGGGTTTTTTTGAAAAACCAAAATTTGGGGACTTCTGGAAGGTTTTTTTTCCGCCCTGGGTTTTGTACTTTTTGGGGGGTTTTCAAAAAAGCGACCCTGGCCCCACCCAAAAACTGCGTTCCAAAAGCCAAAAATTAGCCCCCCCTCCCTCCCCCTTTTAAAAAACCCCTTTCCATGCCCCAAACAGCAGTTTAAAAACCCACATGTTAAGGGGTTTTTCCCAACTTGGAAGAAATTTTTAACAAAGTTTTAGGGTTCTTTTTTTCCCGGATTTCCCTTTTATAATGAAACATTTTAAACTAAAATTTTGCAGATTAATTTAAAAAAAAAATTTTTTTTTAATTTTCCCCAAACCCCTTTTTGCTAAAAAAAAAAATTTTGAAACACCTTTGGGGTCTAAAATACTCAATGCCCCCCTGGGTTTAAACATTAAGGGGTGTAGTTTCCAATTTTGCGGTCTATTTAGGGGTTTATTAAATTTTAGCACCTAGGGGTCCCCAAACCGGAAAAAGGGGCCTCAAAAAATCGAAATTTAAAATTTAGAAACCCCGGTATAGTAGGTGCTTCCCATTTTGGGGGGTTATGGGGGAGCCCCAAAAAAGGGACTAGGGCCACATATGGGGCATCCCCTAAAATGGAGACCCGGGGGGGAAATTTATATTTAAATTGCATTTACCTTGTAAAATTTACCGTAAATTCCCAAATGAATAATTGGATAAAAAATTTTTAAAAACTGCAAAAAAAAGGGGAATTTTTTAAATTTTTTTCCTTTCCCCAATTTTTTTTAAAATTTTTAGGAAATTTTTCTTTAAAGGGTTTATCAAATTCCCAAATTGTGGGTTTTAAAAAATGTTAAGGGGTTTATTTTTCGATGGCGTCACTTAAGGGGGGATTTTAACATGCAGGGCCCCCAAAGGGCCAAATTTAGAACTTGGGGTGGTCCCTAAAAAAAATGTAAAATTGAAAATTTTCTTTAAAATGGGAGAAATTAAATACTAAAATTTTTTAAGCCCTTAATGGGCGTAAAAAAAAAAAAAAAAAACATTTAAAAAAAAGAAGCCAAACCCATAAATGGACATATGGTAGATTAGTTTTTAAACTTTTTTTTTTTTTTTTTTGGTGAATAAATTTTCCGTCTTTCACGCAGAAAATTTTGCCAAAATTTCAAAACGCTTTTAAATTTTTTTCCCAAATTTTTTTATGAAATTTTGATATTTTTTTTACAAAAAAAAAAAAAGGATTGTATGGATTTAAAAATTTTCTTACTAACTTTTTTAAAACCCCAATGTGTCCAGGGAAAAAAAATCCTTTAAAACAAAATGAAAGGTAAGTGTAAAAAGTTATTCTCACATAAATTTGAACCTCCCGATTTAAAAAAAGGGCTGTTCAGGAAGGTCAAAAAAAGGCTGGGTCCTTTTAAAAAGGGGAAACTAAACCCCACTAAAACTGAACTTTATTTAAACCCAAACCCTCTAATAACAGGGCCTTACCCTGCCCTTTTTGTTTTCAGTGTTTTGGCAACCCCCATAACTCCTAGGCCAAAAAACCCCGCTTTTCCCTTTGGGGTTTTTAATAGATTCCGTTCTGTCTTTCGTTTCCCCTAAAATCCAATCCCCTTTCCCCTCCTGTCACCTGCCCCTCAAGAACATCTCCAGAAAACCGTCCTTTTCTCACTGTGGAAACAACTCAAACTCTCATTGTTGCTCTTATTCATTCTCGTCTCGACTACTGTAACTCCTTGCTTATCGGTCTCCCTCTGTGCCAACTCTCCCCTCTCCAGTCTGTCCTGAATGCAGCAGCCAGGCTTGTCTTTCTTTCCAGCCGCTATACTGATGCCTCTACCCTGTGTCAGTCCACTGCACTGGTTGCCTATCCAGTACAGGATACAACATAAAACTCATCACTCTCACTCATAAAGCTCTCCACAACCTGCTCCTCCCTAATCTCCTCCCTCATCTCTGTCTACCACCCTACCCGCTCTCCTACCGCTCTGCTGATGATATCAGGTTACACTCATCAATCATCCGAACCTCCCATGCCCGTCTCCAAGACTTCACACGTGCGGCACCAGTTCTCTGGACATGCTACCGTGGGCGATCAGGCACACTCAGAACTCTCATAGCTTTAAAAGGGCCCTGAGAATACATCTTCTCACTCTGGCCTACCAGAATCCCTAATGCCAACACCCCCCCTCCCCCCACACTCCCTAGCGCACTCATCTCATTTTCGGCACTTAACTGTATATAGATGTATATAGAGGGTGGCAGGTTTCATCCGAATTCTATGTAAAACAACCCCATATTTATGTCACATGGCTGGACCATTGTAAATCTAGCACTTCTTGCCCTTCGTCTCTCCCGTACACCCTAATAGATTGTAAGCTCTTGCGAGCAGGGCCCTCACACCTTGTGTCTCATCTGTAAGTACTTTTAATGTGTAATGTCTGTACGTTTACCCTTCAAATTGTAAAGTGCTGCGGAATATGTTGGCGCTATAGAAATAAAGATTATTATTATTATTATGTAGACAGGCCCTTAATTTACACGGCCTGAAACGCGTCAGGTTTGTTTTCCTGAAATGTGGCTTTTACTTTGCTTCAAATAAGTCTTGGATTTTGTTTAACTTGGAGGCGCTGGACATTTCCTTTGCTATATTTCAAGTGCCTTTCTTTAAAGGGGTTGTCTCGCTACAAAGATTGCTTTGTATGTTAAAGATCTTGCAAAAACACGTCACTTTGCAATATACATCCATTACCAGTCTCCTACCTATTTCTAGATATCCCCTCTTGTATGGGCTGCATCAGCTCCTCAGGTCTCTATAGCTACAGACCTGTTTAATCTCTCATGATAGGCTGCCAGCACTAGTTGCTATAGCTACAGACCTGGCTTCTACTGTGGCCTAGTGGAAGCCAGTAAACACGCCCCTGAATTCAAAATGAAACTAAGAAAACAGGACTGAGGTGAGATGAATCAATGTAGTGAGACAACCCCTTTAAGGCTATGGACACTCTGGTATACCTCTGAATCACTTTTTGAGGGAATGCAGATGAATACATGAGCTATATACTCAATCATAAATAGAAAGAAACCCTAAGTGGGATTTTTTTTTGATAGTTTCTATTTTTTTAAGAGTTTTTACTGTCGAAAACTGTGAATAGTGGAGGCCATGGAATTGAATCTCTAACCTAGAAACATTAAACATCCCTTATCAACAACAAATGCCCTTTCTTGTGTTTATTCACTAAAGACTACCTAAATAATAATACACAATGTATATTGTTAACATGAACAATAACTGCAGCATAAAAAATTTATGAGACTTGAAATCTACTCTTTATTGTCCTGGTAGTTAACATTCAAAGAAATCTCCCAGGAAAACAATGAGTCATAACCAAGGCTGTAATGATAACCACACCGCTATATAAAAGCCCACACCCGCCTCAGCGCCCAAAGACTACATTTCCCGGCATGCCGCGGTTCTTTCTGCGCCTTCATGATTGGTGGAAGGAGGTGTCGCTGCTGTGATTGGCTGGCGTCCTTTCAAGTCTCCAATGGCCGTATAGTGTTCTGCGCATGCGAAAAGTCTGTCAGTCTGGGGTCCTGCTAGCGCTGGTTACCCTGGTGATAACTATGGGGGGAAGCGAGAGCACGGGCCGGCGGGTGTCCTTCGGGGTGGATGAGGAGGACAGGGTGCGGGTACTGCGCGGAGTCCGGGTAAGGAGGGGCGCTCCTATCTGGTCAGTGTGGCTGTACTGTGTGCGCATGTGATAGAATATGGATGTGTCTGTGTAATGTGTATAGACCTATGTGTGTTATATGGGGCAAACATTGACGTCAGTGTATGAATACTGGAAAGACTAGCGCCAATGTGACTGAGGCGAAGAGGGAAGTTCTGAGGTAAAATGTGACATTGACGTCAGTGAGGAAATGTATTGTAAGCATTCCCATGGTTCTGTGAACCCAGAACATTGGTGTCTCCTTAGGAAAGTGTGTCTGTGGTGCTTCACCCCAATAAGCCCCAGAAGAGTGTCACCTGCACCATGTGTGGAGCCGCTACCTCTGCAGACACTGCACTATAGGACCCCCCAGCCCCTCACTGATGAAGTCATGTCCTTGAGTCACATGACGCCGCAGCCAATCACTGACCTCAGTACATGCAGCCATGTGACGGCCGAGACCAGTGATTGGTTGCAGCATCACGTGATCCATGAGCCTGACCTCATCACAGGGGGAAACCCTGGAGCTTTGACAGTGCCTGAGCAATGGTCATGGGAGAGATAAGTAGAGGTTCATTTTCTAATTTAGCACAGTGGGAGATTCTTAAAGTCGTGGGAAACCCTTTAAAGGGTTGTCTCACAGCAAGGAATACTTTTTCAGGGCTGTGGAGTCGTGGAGTCGTAGTCGGTGGCTATTTTGCAGGAGTCGGAGTCGTCATAAAAGGGACCGACTCCCAAAATGTATAATAAGTTGGTCCAGTTAGTTCGATGCAAAGAGCAAGAGGAATTGGGTCCGGCCAGTGCTACTGCTCCCATATCTTCAGTCTTATCACATGAGGAGTGTAATTGATGACATGGAGCAGGCAAAGCACTGCCCCAGGGGAAAAGATCCCGCCCCCAGGGCAAACAAATTTCAGCAAAATTTTTCACCTGCTTTTAAGGAAGTAGAAGAGTTCAACCATTCATCAAAACTGACTGTGGCTGAGGCAATTCCTTTATACCCTGACATTGTTAGAGATGTTGCCCCTGTGGTCACCGCTTTGCCCCCAACCCAAGTTAGTGTAGAGAGGCCGTTCTCTAGCCTGGAAATAATGAGATCAGATGTGAGGTCATGTATGCAGGATCTGATGGAGGCAATACTATTTCTCAGAACAAATTCAGAGACTCCACAAATGTTCCTGCAGTGTTTTGCATATTTACATTTTTTTGTGTCCTAAAGTCACATCCAATAAATATATTTTACACTGACAAGCAAAAGGGTAACAATGGTTTGAAATTGTGACTTTCAGGCTCCATATCTCTCCATCCACTATAGCTTTGTACATGAGGCTACTGTAATTTTATATACAGTCATCTTATCTATCTTATACATAAATGTGACCTGCTAGTATTTAGCATCTGCATAGATCTGCAGATTCTTTCCTGTAACTGCGTTGTTACTGTTTTGCTCCTAAAAATCAAAATGTTAATTTTTGTTATTTTGTTAGTATTTGGGAAATCCACCTTTGGTTTTCAATACTGCCTGAATCCTTCTGTGCTCTTAATCAGATTAAAGCATATCTTAACCAAAATCTGATCCCAGGTCTCTTCTACACATTCCCAATGTTGGTGCAGACAGGACTTGGATACAAATACAGCTTTTTCTTCAACTCTACCCACAAGTGTTCAAAAGATCAAAAAAACATTGCTTGTCAGTGTCCGTTATACCTAAATAGCTTGATTATTGTATCATAATGTGATAAACAGCCGGATGTGACCATTTTACTACAGTAACGTTGTCACTTAAACATGCGCCATGTATGAGGGAGTCAAGAGTCGGAGGTTTGGGAAATTGAGGAGTCGGGGCTTTGGCTTGCCGACTCCACAGCCCTGCTTTTTATGTTAAAGATCTTGCAAAAACAAGTCACTTTGCAATATATGTCCACTAACAGTGTCCTACCTATTCTGAGATATCTCTCTTGTATGGGCTGCATCAGCTCCTCAGGTCGCTATAGCTACAGACCTGTTTGATCTATCCCGATAGGCTGCCAGAACTAGTTGCTATAGCTACAGACCTATTTGATCTATCCTGATAGGCTGCCAGCACTGGTTGCTATAGCTACAGACCTGGCATCTACTGCAGCCTAGTGGAAGCCAGTAAACACGTCCCTGAATTCAAAGTGAAACCAAGAAAACAGGACTGAGGTGAGATGAATCAATGCAGTGAGACAACCCTTTTAAGCCCCAGACCTGAAAAGGCCTTAATGACGCAGCTACATTTTGTAGTTTTTGCCGCCTCGTGTTTCAACAGTCGTATCTTTTAAGTGACGCAGTTGTATGAGGACATGTTTTATGCAGGGGAAGTTGTATTTTTTGGGGGGGGAGTAGTTTAAGTTTACAAATAAATGACTGCAGAAATTTAAAAAAAAATTTTTGTTTTTCTTTATTTTTTTTCCCCACCATTCACATTTCACACTAAATAACCTGTTAGTTGAATTCTACAGGTTATTACTGTCATGTAGATACCGAATACGTGTAGGGTCCTTTTTGTGTAATGTATGCACAATGACTTTTTTATTAAATAGTTTTATTTATTTGTTCCACACTTTTTAAATCTTACTTTTTTTTTTAATTCCATTTAGGGATAACTATAACACTACTTTTTTTTTTTTTTGGTTTTGTTGTTTATACTTTGTGATGTATTAGCATATTCATGTATTCTAATACACTTCCTAATGTGTAATACTGACACAGGCTGCAGTCAGGGCAGCACACAGTGCGCCCTGAGAGCAGGCTTGTTATACAGACAGCCCTAAGGCTACACTAGGTCCCCAGGGCTGACTGTACAGACATTCCTTGGACTCCATCAGGTCACTGGGTGTCCCGATCACTCAATGAAGCAAGGGAAAGCCCTTTGATTATGTTGCGATCAAAGGGTTAATTGCCAGGGATTGGAGGCATCCTCTGCTCCCTCTATCTGCAGCAACGTTTCTAGATGTCGCTGCAGAAAGACGACCTCCATCGGCCACCGACAAAAGACGGTGGGGGAAACGTTAAGGGGTTCAGGCTTATCGGGTCTACTTGTAATTCATACACCTGCTGTTGTACGGTCCTCTCAACATACAGTATTAGATTACACTACATTAATGCATATATTGCAGGTATTCGTCGGCGTATCATGGAAAAGGTGTCCTGGCTTGATTCCGCAGCCTCGATGGACCCGTAGAAGATTATAGAGCAGACATAGCCCTATGTTAATGCATACGTTTTAGGTAACTGTCGGGGTATTGTGAAAAAAGCTATCCCAGCGGATATGCAGCGCAGCCTCCCGACCCCATAAAGGGCGATAGAGCAGACGTAGCTCGGCGTGGGCTGCATTTGCTCTATTTCCCAGTGGCATACTCTTATTTACAGGACGTAAGAGCATAGTCAACTTCGCTGTAGAGTCCTGCAGGAAACACGTATGTGCCAGGAAATAGAGCAAACATAGGAATACATCTACTTCATGACCCTCTATGGGGCCACTGAGGCTGCGTTGTGGTATCTGCTGGGATACCTTTTTTCATGGTACCCCCACAGATACCTTCAACATATCCATTTACATAGTGTGAACTCACTCTTAATAGGTTCTGGGACGACCATTGTAGGTTTAATCCACATGTTTGAAAAACTGGTAATAGCTTTTAAAGCCCCAAAGTGTTACCCACAAAAATGCGAAGATTTACCGTTTTCCAACCACCTATGACTATAAACCTCCAGGTGGTCTTTCTGTAAAGGGTTTGTGCCACCAAACACAATTATTCCCTATCCACAGGGCAGGTAATAAATGTGTGATCACATGCAGTCCCTTCACTGCAACCACACTGATTGCTAAGGGAGGGCACTTAGTCCCCCATCCTTCCTCACTGTGCTCTCTTCAAAGTCTATGGGACCAACAGAGATGGCTAGTACAGTGCCCGCTTGGTCCCATAGACTTTGAATGGACCAGCAGTGCACATGTTCAGCCGCTGCTTTATTCAGAGACTTCTGCGCAGCTTGAGTACTGTGAGAATGGATGGGGAAGGGGGGCTGGTTTTATCAGTGGTACAACCATTGTGATATATAGTTATGTTATATGATCTTGATGTAAGTGCTGGAAAAAAAACAGAGGAAGGGATAGAAAACAAGGGACAGGTGCAATCTAGTTTAGGAAGTTGCACAGGTAATACAGCAGTTCTTATTGAAATCAGAGGCTGCTCACCTGGGTGAGTTGTACTAAATATCGTACAAGTCATAGATGCATACATAGAAATCTCCGGCAGCCATCATTCCAAGACGCTGGGATTGCAGAACTCTGCAAAATCCACAGGAATACAAGATACAACTCCTTAGAAAGATTAAAAGTCACCGGTGCCGGCGGAACGGAGCGCTTGGAGGAGCTAAGTAAGGACACTAAGTTTTGTGTCCACATTTAGTTTTAAAACAATGTTACAGAGATGATTTAATCATTTTTAAAACTTTTTACAATATTAATAATTTGCCTCCGTGGACTTAAAGGGGTTGTCTCATCTCAAAGTTTCATAGGTTGCATGAATGAAATAATGCTGCTTTGCTCTGTCACTTCCTGGTCAAGCTGTCTGTAATTAGCATGTGAGCTCTGTGTATTCAGATCTCTGCCAATTAGATAAATCTCATGCTGTCAGGACTAGGGAAGCTTTTGAGTAAGGCTATGTCTACACTGCATCAGAGAAAAAACGGCCCTTAAAGCGGCCGTTCTCTCTCTGATGCAGGACCGCGGCTTTTGTCACGCTTTGTGCAAAAGCCGCAGCCGCTTCCCGTTTTCCCGACGTCCCCCATACAATAGCATTGTATGGGAAGACGTCAAGAAGACGAGAAGCACCGGCGTATTATACATCATGTTGTATAATACGCCGCTGCCGAAAGACGGGCAGAGAAAAGACGAGCTGTGTAGACAGCAACTCGTCTTTTCTATTGCCGTCTAAGGCACCACACGGACGATCGTATCTCCGGCGATTTAAAAAAACTAAACCTTCCGGAGATACTATCGTAATCCGGTGCTGTGTGCACATACCCTAAAAGTAAAGAGCAGTAATTACTGGCTTTTGTCTGAAAGATCAGACAACAAACAAGCTCTCACTGTCTGGAGTTCTGTGCTGCCTGGACCTGTGTGATGATGTCACTCCCTGCTATCAGAACAAACAGCAGGGAAGAAGCAGTACACAGGTCGGTCACTTGGGGAACCAGAGAGAGCACAGGAGGTGATAAAATCACTTGTAACTCCTTAAACAAAAAAAAATGAACAACGCAATATATTTGGAAAACAATATATTTGGAAATCTTTTAGTGATCCCAACATGTTGAAAGCTAATCTTTGTAGCGAGACAACCCCTTTAATGAGGCCCAGGAGTTTATAGGTTAATTCCCCGTGCAATTATTAACTTGGAAAAATATTAAAACATTTTAAGTTATATGTTATATATATAATTTTTAATCTTATGTATTTATTATTCTGTATTTATTCATGACATTTCTAGTCACCGCCTTGGGATGTATATTTAGTATGATCATGTTGTTTTGAAGATATTTTTTACTGTCACTTGATTCTAGTCTAGCTGCCTTAAAGCATCTCTTTAGCGGCATGTCCTTCCCTTTTTCTCAATGATTTTGTTTAGCTTGTCTGTTTTTCCAAGTTGGATGCTATGTGTAAAATTATATTCTATTAGGATTTTTATCTTAATATGTTTTTGATGAACTATAACATGGATTTATTGTATATTTGCTCTGTAACTGTTAAAAAAATTTATATCGTTAATGATTAGAAATTTGTTTTGCTCTCCCGGTTTGCCTCGTTATGATATTGTATCGGCAGCGTCCTTTTAAATAGAACTATCTCTTTCTAGGTGTTTGTGGAGAACTGGCTGAAGAAGTGAAACGCGTTTCATCTCTGTAACATTATTTTAAAAATAAATGTGGATACAAAGCTTAGTGTCCTTACTTACCTCCTCCAAGCGCTCCGTTCCACCGGCACCCCGTGACTTTTAATCGGTCTAAGGAGTCTTTTATCTTGTATATAATGCCATTATAGTCTGACCAATTATGTTTGTGTAGTATTTAAATGACTGTGGGCTCACTGTGAGGCCGTACTTCTCTGCGTATTTGTGCTGACTGTGGCCAAAGTATGCCCTGCAAATGTGCTAAAATCGTGCAAGAGGGGATATCTGGGAGTGGGTGGGACACTGTTGATGGACACATATTGCAGGGTGACTTGTTTTTGCAGGATCTTTAGCATGGAGGGTGATCCTTGTGGTGAGACAGCCCCTTTGAGTCTCCTTGACAGTCTGCAGTGGGCCAGTGCAATGTCAGGGGGAGTGGGCCTGGGCACTCTCCACTGTTTGGAATACGGTATGATTTTTACAGCGTATTCCCCAGAGAAAGAAGTGACGTGAAAGGGAGCCGGAGCGGAGCACTTTAGAAGTACTTGCTGGCCAGCACATACATCCAATAACAGCGGATGCACAGTAAGGGCCACTATAGACCATGTGGACCTAGCCTTTATGTACTTAAACGTATACGTTTTTAAACATTTTTATGCTTTGTCACATGATGTAAATAAAAAAAACGTAAGGGCTTGTTCACACTGAGTTTTGACTGCGTATTAACATCCACTTTGTAGATGCGTCTCGGGGACCGACAGGAGGGACCCAGAGACGGATCTAAACAAGTAGCAGTGAGATTATCACAGCGGGCTATGAGGAAGACGCAGCGGCGTTCACATGAGAGATCGCCGCTGTGTGTTTCCCTCCTGCCTGTCGGGTCAGCTTTACGGACCCGATCAAAGATTTGATGGAGCCGACAGACAGGAGGGAAACACGCAGCAGCGATCTCTCATGTGAACGCCGCTGCGTCTTCCTCATAGCCCGCTGTGATAATCTCACTGCTACTTGTTTAGATCCGTCTCTGGGTCCCTCCTGTCGGTCCCCGAGACGCATCTACAAAGTGGATGTTAATACGCAGTCAAAACTCAGTGTGAACAAGCCCTATGAAACACGGCTGTTAAACTTATGCATACCTATACATTCCCGTCTGCAAGCGACAATAAAGGTATGTTCACATGATGTATTTGAAATATGTATTTTGGTACATATTATTATGTACCGAAATACATATTTAACAGTGTTCCAGTCAGATCTCATTGATTTCAATATAAAATATGTAATTGTATTGTGTTTTTCATACGCGTCCAAAGAAGTGACCTGTGAGTTCTTGATCCATTTCACACATGTAAAATCCTCATAGGAAACAGTGGGGTACGTTTTTGGAGGCTGAAAAACATATCCAAATATGTACCACACTTTCCGCTGTGTATTTAGATGCGTTTACACACTTGAATACGCATTGGGTCCATATAGGTTAATTTGAAAGAAAATGTAGTAAAATACGCATCCAATAATTGTATCCAAATACGTATCATATACGTATCTAAATACTCATTACAGATGCGTTTTTGGATGCAGATTTCGGAATGACTTCAGTAAGTTTACAGATGGGAAAAACATATCAGACACGTCGTGTGAACATACTCTTAAGGGACTTCAATGTTAAAGTTATGTAAAAATGCCACCTGGAAGACTTTTACTGCACTGTGGGGGTGCGCACAATATGTAAGATTTAAAAGAAAGAAAAACACTGACGTTTGTGTAATATTTATTTGAAATATGATGGCAGAATCTCCCAACAAAAAGCGCTCAGAAGTCCATAGTCTTATAACTATTACACAATGTAAGTGGACAGACTATGATGGCATAATATACAGAACATGTGTTTTTTAAATACATATAAATTGAGTTTGACCTGAATAGGAAACCGAGGAGGCTCAGGGCTTGTGTGTGCCTCCTTAACGCACGTTGCGCTATGCGATTCGTCTGGGGACGTAGCGAAACGCGCACACAAGCCCTGAGTCTCACATACCGTGTGGTCTCCTCTTCATGTCACACTAGATTTATATGACGCTTGTTCTGTATATTATGCCATTATAGTCTGACCAGTTATGTTTGTGTAGTATTTATATGACTCTGGGCTCACTGTGAGTCCTTTCTGTTAGGAGATTTTGCCATCATATTTTCAATATCTTTTATCTATGTAAGGGCTAGCAATAAGATTGATTATAATGTAGCTGGGGATCTTAGAGCATATTTGTACTGAAAATGTCTTTTTCCCACATATTGCTGTAGGAGTCCTCCATCTAGTGGTCATATGTTTTATTACACAGATATGGTGAGGGTGGGAAATAATGTATGGAGTCATAAATAATATTTCAGTTGTAAAGCTTTAGTTCTTGTTTTATTTTTTGTGGTCTTGGCTTCTGGTTTATAATTCATAAGATTTGTTTTAGGGCAAAGACTTGTGTATCATCATTTTAGGGTATTAAGTCCTAAGATAGTTACACAACCTCCAAACAGTAGCTCATGCCTGTGAGTCATCTGTGAGGAGCAACAACCCTATTCAATAGACCTCTCTGAAAAATACGGTGCCTTTTGCTGTAGCCATTTTGAGAGTCCTAGATCAGGATCCCACTTAATAAAGATTATTTGCCTTAGGATATGTGTATGGTAATTGCAGAGCTGCAGTGTAAAGAATGGATTATATATATTGAGAAACGAAGAGGCAATTTGAACTTCTTCACTTCTTTTTCCTTCAGCTTTCCGATGATATTGTAAATCGAATGAAGGAATCTGCATTACAGAGAGGAGAGGAAAACAAGTCATCTGAGACCACCTCATCAGGTCAGACATTCTCACCAAGGGGTGAACCTGCATCTGAAGCCAAAGGTAGAATAATATATATATCTAGATTTATCTATTTCTTCACATGTGGACACAATTGTTGTTACCCTTCCGTTGAAGAAACTCACAATGGTCACTGATCTAGCTTGAAAGTGACACAAGTAATAATAATTTTAAATTGACTGACAATCAATGAAAATCAAACATTTTAAAAAGAAAAACCACTGAAACTGGCCTGGACAAAAGTTATGGTACCCCAAGATTTTGAAAATAATTTGACCACAGGGACATGTTAAACTACGACGTGTCCTGTAAGTAGTATTTCTGGTATCTTTAAACTTGTAATCTGTCAGTCTGCCTATTTAAAGGGTGAAAAATAGTCACTGTGATGTTTGGTATCCTGGTATGTACACCGAGCATGGACCAGAGGAAGATAAGGAGAGCGTTGTCTCAGGAGAAGATATTTATAGACAAACATGTTAGTATATAAGACCGTCTCCAAACAGCTTGATGTTTCTTTTACTGTGGTTGCACATATTATTGTGAAGTTTAAGGTATATAGGACTATAGCCAACCTCCTGGATGTAGCTACAATAAGAGAATTGACAAATTGAAGAGACCGATAATACGAATGGTAACCAAAGAGCCCAGTAAACCTTCCAAAGAAATTCGAGGTGAACTCCAAGGTCACTGTACAGCAGTGTTAGATTGCCCCATTCATCGGTGTCTTTGCCAAAGTGGACTTGTAGGGGTATTCCAGTTTCATTGATTAGCTTTTAAATAATGCTGTTTTGATTTTTCTGCCACGTCAGGAGCAGATTTTATCTCCTACTTTTGCACTAAAGATTCCTTAGTTATCGACCAACTCTCTCTCTTTTTACAGGCAGTGGTAGGGATGATGGCTCACCTCCTGCTCTGTTCTTTATTTTCTCTGTAAGTAATGTTTTTACATTACTTTCTTAAAGGTTAAAGCTTTTAGGTGCTTTGTAGCCTCAGTTTACAATCTTCCGGCAGTCATCTCACTCTTAACAGGATCAGCTAGATATAGCATAGCTGATATGCCAGTCACTGCTATAGAACCACCCACAGCCTTACTATGATGTGTGTCTGAAGCTGCATGTGACTCTGTAAAACAGCATGGTTAAACAACCACTTAAATGGATGATGACCAAGGAGGAAACCACTGTTGAGAGCGAATCATAAAAAAGTGAGACTGGAATTTGTCAATCATATTGACAAGCCACAAATCTTGGCCTTTGAAAAATTGATACAGAACTGGAGCTTTTTGGCAAGTCACATCAGCTCTATGTTAGATGCAAAACTAAGCATACAAAGAAACAGACACTGTATTTCCTGTGAAACATGGTGCAGGGTTTCTTGAATCTTTGCAAAGTACAGTGAAATCTCAAGACTATCAAGACATTCTGGAGCAAAAGGTACTGCCCAGTGTTAGAAAGCTTGGTCTTGTGGACAGGTGCAGAAGTCTCATTGAGAGTTACATGAATCGCTTCTTTTCCGTGATTGCAGCAAAATATTAAGGTACCATAATTTTTGTCCTGGACAGTTTTATTAATTTGTTTTTCAAAATTTTTCGGGTGAACCACAATTCAAAAGCAATGTCTGACCTTTCTTTAGTTGGTTTTCAGTAAATTAAAATGTTGTTATTTTTGTCAGTTTAAAGTTATTTCATTGACGATTGCAGGTTTTTACTTTGTTTTCTCCACGTGTATATGCTTCTATACAAACACATGTATACATATACACACACTTTCTACGTGTTTTTTTTTTTTTTTTTCTGATTTGTACACCTATGTTTAAATAAAGGCTCTCAGCGACCGGCTGCAGGAGGTGGCAAGCAGCCAACGTATGCAGAGGATGAGCTGTATAGGAGGTTAGTGTCTGTGTACCAGAGGCTAGACATTACATTTATACTTAAATGGAAAACATTACATAAATCAATAGTACAAGTAAAGACAAACTTTGTTATATACAGTTGAAACCAGAAGTTTACATACACTATGTAAAAAGACACATATGCATGTTTTTCTCACTATCTGACATGAAATCAGAATAAACCTTAACCGTTTTAGGTCAATTAGGAACCAAAATTATTTATATTTGCCAAATGCCAGAATAATGAGAGAGATAATTTTTAAGGCATTTTTATTACTTTCTGCAAAGTCAAAAGTTTACATTCATTTCATTAGTATTTAGTAGCATTGCCCTTAAACTGTATGACTTGGGCTATACATTTTGGATATCCTTCCACAAGCTTCTCACAATAGTTGGTAGGAATTTTGGCCCATTCCTCCTGACAGAACTGGTGTAACTGAGCCATGTTTGTAGGTCGCCTTGCTCTCACCTGCCTTTTCAGCTTTGTCCATCAATTTTCAGTAGAATGGAGATCAGGGCTTTGTGATGGCCACTCCACAACATTGACTTGGTTATCCTTAAGCCACTTTGTAACCAGTTTAGCAGTATGCTTCGGATCATGGTCCATCTGGAAGACCCATTTCCGCCCAAGCTTTAACTTCCTGGCTGATATCTTCAGATGTTGCTTCAGTATTGCCACATAATCTTCTTTCCTCATGATGCCATCTATTTTGTGAAGTGTACCAGTCCCTCCTGCAGCAAAACAACGCCACAACATAATGCTCCCCCCCCCCCACCCCTCTCGGGTTTACCAGTTGGGATGGTGTTCTCAGGCTTCCAAGCTTCTCCCTTACTCCTCCAAATGTAGTGATAGTCATTATGGTCAAACAGTTAAATTTTGGTTTTGTCAGACCACAGGACATGTCTTCAAAATGTAAGTCTTTGTTCCTGTGTGCATTTGCAAACATTAATCTGGCTTTCATAGGTTTCTTTTTGAGTACTGGCTTCTTCCTGGCAGAGAGATAGACACAATCTTAGCAGCTTCCACCAGCATCTTCATAAGGTCTTTTGCTTTTGTTCTTGGTTTGATATGCACATGTTGGACCAAAGCACGTTCATCTCTGAGACACAGAACCCATCTCCTTCCTGAGCGGCATGATGGCTGGATATCTTGTTTATTCTTGCATACAATTGTTTGTACAGATGAACGAGACCCATTCAGGTATCTGGAAATTGCACCTAAGGATGATCCAGACTTGTGTAAGTCCACATATCTCTTCCTGATATCTTAGCTAATTTCTTTAGACTTCCCCATGATGCTACACACAGAAACGGGGTGTTTCTGGTGTACATTAAAATACATCCACAGATGTGTCTCTAACCCAGATGTCAATAAATCAGAAGCTTCCAAAGACATGATATTATCATATGGGCTGTTCCAAATTGTTTAAATGCATACAAATTCCAGTTAATGTAAAATTTTGAATTTTCAGAAAGTAATAAAATGCCTTAAAAAAACATTTCTATCTCATTATTTTTGAATTTGGCAAAAATAAATAATTTTGGTAATCTTAATTGACCAAAAACGGGTAAGGTTTATTCTGATTTCATGTCAGATAGTGAGAAAAACATGCATACGTGTCTTTTTATATAGTGTACGTAAACTTCTGAAACTCCACACATTCCCATCCCACCTTCTGTTCACATTTGGTCTATAGATGTCTATGGAGCAGGGAGGAGGTGTCATCAGAGATTCACAGCTATACTGCTCATTAGTGCTATATTATATCATCTGCACTCTGCTACTTCTGATTCAGATCATGTATTGATTCCTGGGATGAGACTGTAAAACACTAGAACTTGAATTGTCTGTATCTCTGCAACTTCTTCCTGTCCCCCCTCAATAGAATTCATTGGGCAGAGTCTAGCGCAATTCCGCCATTGGGGTGATAGTCTATTGTCTTTCAAGACAGATTTGCCCGTAAATTGAGGCTGAATAGATGTAATGGTGGAAGTCGGGTATATGTGGATCCTCTGGGTCACTGTGAGCAATGGTGTAGATGCAGACCACGCCAAAGAGCGGAGTCTAAGGGCCCCCGGTCTTCACCTCCGGTCGCTACCCCTGGCGTGGCTGTTCGCGGTGACAGCCGAAGTGCCACACGAAGGACAGCGGGAACAGGCAGAGGTGACAGGTCACAGGCAGGTGCAACCTTAGGTAGTAGCAGATTCCCAGGCAGGTAGTAGACTGGTGTGGCAGTAGGTAACATCAGTTCAGGTAACGAACTGGTGTAACGCATGAACCATGACGTCAATAAATGCAGGTATTCAGAGGTCAGGAGCAATGTAGAGACCTCAACAAACTGACCCAGAGCACAGATCAAAAGATCCTTAAGTTCCAGGTGGTAAAGGGTCATTGACCAGGTACTTAGGCACTGTCTCTTTAAATCTGTGAGCTTGGTGCCCATGACCCCTAGGGAGGACACATGCATGTGGGACACCGGCAGCAGCAAGAACCGGAGTGGGAGCGAGGACAGGTGAGTGAATGCAAGCAGGGGAAGTCGGGGCCGCAACCAGGGCACAGACACGTCCGCGGTCCAGAGCAGGGACCACGGTGTGGATCCTGACAATAGTCAGTGCAGGGCAGGGCATTTTAATCTAATTAGATATTTTTTTTTTAATTATTTTTGCTTGTACTATTGATAATGTAATTTACAAAAAAAGGAGAGTGGGCATTTAAATCTACATTACTTCTTGTAAATATTTTGCTTTACATATCTTTCACTGCTTTTATATCATAATAAATATGTATGTATATTATATATATATATATATATTATATATATATATATATATTAATATATATATATATATATATATATATATAATATATATAATATATATAATTTTATATTTTAATTATAGAAATGCACATCTTATTTGTCCAGGTATGAGAAGGAACAAGCTATTATTCAAGAAGAACTGGCCCGTATTGCCATGAGAGAGCGTGAGGCAGCTCACAAGCAGTACAGCTCTGCCATCCTTCGTGAAAAAAACTACACAAACCAGGAGCGCAGAAGGGCTGAACAACTGGTGAGTGAAAATTTTGCATGTAACTGTTAAGGCCTCTTACCTCCAAATACTTAGAAGGTCAGAAATAAAGACTGGTAGGTTAAAGTGTACCATATACAGTGCACAGCCAATTCACATTATTATAACCGCTTTCAACTTTGGAAGCACGTAGCTTATGAAGGAAGTCATGTCATGAGCTGGCTTGATGGGTATATAAGGTGTGCGATAGGCTGTTTGCACACACATCCCTCATTGCTGTCATAGTGTGGTTTTCAGTACCACCTATATGCTGATGACACTCTACAACTCTCTGCTTTCCAGGATTGTCTATACAATACTAATTCAAAATATTCCAGAATTATAATATAGTCATCATATCATCACATCACTATAAATTATTTACCTTCACTTTCACTAGTTTCAAAAGCAACCTAAAAACCCATTTCTTCAGGATATAAAGACACACCATCTAAAAAGTATATAGCAATGTTATTAGACAAATACCAAAGATATGTCATCAAATAGGTTTATCACAGCGAAGAAAGGGAGGGAAAAATTATTTAAAAACAATTAAAATAATAACCAATTAATCTAGGGTAGACATCTCACAGTACCATTAAATAATGTATATTAGGAGTTAGGCCTCGTTCACACGGCTTATTTCGCCGCGGATTTGTCGACTGATTGACGATCGTCAATCAGTCGACAAATCAGTCAGAAATAAGTAACAGCCCATTTTCTATTGATTTCAATAGAAAATACGGCTCGTCGTTCACACGACGCGTATTTCCGTGCCGGATTGCCGCCGCGGATTGACGACGGCAATCCGGACGGAAAAACAATGTGCATGTCAATTATTTACGGACGGATTCACCACCTACAGTGATTGGAGATGGTGAATCCGTCGGGAAATCAGTTACAAATACTTCCCACACTTAGTGGCACTTATTTGCAACTGATTTTCAACTGATTTCAGAACGTATTTACAATCGGCAATCCGATGTAAATACGTTCTGAAATAAGCCGTGTGAACATAGCCTTAATGAAAAAGCATTGTAACACAATAGTCAAAAGGAAGTGTGACTATATCTACATTCTCACCGGACCCACAGGTGCACTGGATTGGGATAACCTTTGACGACTCTCTGTCCTGCAAACCACAAATCCAAGCCTTCATCTCCAACTGCCGCCTCCACCTGAAAAATATTTCATGAATACGCTCATTCCTTAGCCTTTTACTACAGATATGCTAGTCCACACCCTTGTCATGCCCTGCCTTGACTACTGCAACATCCTTCTCTGCGGCCTCCCGTGTAGCCTTCCTTTGCTCCTCTTCAAACCATCTGCAACTATGCTGCTTGTCTAATCCACTACTCTCCTCACTACTCCCCTGCCTCTCCCCTCTGCCAATCCTTTCACTGGCTTCCCATTACCCAGTGAATCCAGTTCAAGTTACTAACCATGACTTCTAAAACTCTTCATAACCTCTCCACTTCATACATCTCTGCCTTACTCTCCAGATATCTCCGCTCCTCACAGGACCTTCTTCTCTGCTCTTCCTGTGTCATCTCCTCATACAACTATCTCCAAGACTTCTCCCGTGCTTCCCCCACACTTTGGAACTTGCTGCCCCAACACATCAGACTCTCCTCCACTTTCACTAGTTTTCAAAAGCAACCTGAAAACCCATCTCTTCAGGAGCCTATAGCCTTTCTGTCACTACCCCACAAACATGTCCGCCCCTCGTCTTCTGTCTCTTTCCTCAGTTAATTACTTTTTAACTATTTCCACTGTACTTTGTTTGACACATGTTATGTATGTAAACCTCCTCGTATGTACATTACCCTAGATTAATGGCGCTTTATAATAATAATGTGTGAAAGGGGAGATTTATTAGCGTTGCAAGAAGGGATTATTTTTTTCTTTTGGGCTAAGTGTGGGAGTATTTCTGACACTATGCAGTTCATGGACTGTTTGTGTACTGCTGTGGCGAGTGACCAATTGTCACTATGTCAAATAAATGGCCTGAACACTGTGGAGCACCGTCGATGTGAGAGGTGACGTTGTGCAGGGATGGACTGACACACTACAGTGACACAGCTCACTATCAAAATGAACTAGGAAGCTGCCAGACTTATCTAAAACAATAGTTCTCCGAACACTACTGCGTATAGGGGCTCCTAAACAGGTGGATGGTGATTGCACCTCTGCTACAGAAGTTGCGTCAGTAGAAAAGTCTTAGTTTTCAAGACCGTATCCAAGTTGAACCTCCGCTGATTGGCAAAGAGTTGCCTTCTTCAATGAGTTACATTTTTGCTTACTGGAACGGATGGATGAGAAACTTCAGAGAACAAATCCCTCTTTGTAGATCACGTAAATCCATCCATGTCAATTGCCTTCCTTGGGTGTGATCTTTAAGCAAGACGGTGACACATGTCACATGGCTAGAAATATTCAACATTGGTCGGACGTGCATCACCAAGACTTCCAAATACTACCTGGGCTAATAATTCCCTTTTCTTGAATCCGAGCATCTGTGGGACCTTCCCAACACATCCTGCAGTAGCTGTAAGATTGCAGTCAGCATGGCTCCAGATAACTGTGACCATCTACCAGAGCCTTATAGAGTCTTTTCCAGCGCACCTAGCTGCTCTCTGTGCTGCACTTGGCAGTTTCTCTGAATATTAGTTGGTAGTCATTATAATGTGGTTCAACTGTGTATATAAAGTAGGTAGCTGCAGAGCTGGATTGCAGCGCAGCAGCTGAAGTGAGGTCATTTGCCAGGTAAAGCAGACATGTCTAACTTCTAGCCCAGTGGTCTCCATCCTTTGGCTCTCCAACTGTTGCAAAGCTACAGCTCTCAGCATACACAGACAGCCAAGACCCAGAGACCACAGTGCTAGACAGTCATGGTAGTTAAATTTATAAATCTTAATAGTGCCAGTAGCTTGGTTTCCTAGTAGGTGAAGGCTTCTGCACTTCCCAATTTGTGTCCTGTCATGCATACTCAAAACTTACTGTAAAGAAGGGGGTAAAAGCTCTACATCACATTTATTCTATGTTGCAAAGATTCACATAAAGACCTATTAAGATATTCCACTTCCTGAAGGAACCACAATACAATGTTGAGACAAAGCAAATGTGAAGCGACCAGGAACCACTATCCTGCATTACTGTCATATTCCAGAACTGCAACCTTGATGGAGTGCCCAGATGGACAAGGTGTTCACAGATGTGGCCAAGGTAAGGACGGCTGAAATCCGACCACCACTGGACAAGACACAGAGGTACAAGGTGCTCAGTGCTCAGAGACGTGGCCAAGGTAAAGAAGGCATAAACCCAACCACCACAGAACGAGACCCAGAAACACGAGGTGTTGAGTGATTGTCGACAAATAAAGAAAATGACAAACTCGCTGGAGGCTTGTGACTGTTTATTGAAGAGAAGGGTGGCTATATTGGTCACTGACTTTTTTTTTTTGTTTTGTTTTGAAATGTATGAAATTTGTATTTAGAAATGTTGAATTGTATATTTTATAATTTAGTTTTTTATTTAGGTGCGTAATAATTCTGCACACTAATATTTAGCCAATAAATATGCACACAGATATTCTTCTAAGAAGGCCAAAACATCACTTTTATTTCTTTAAGTATTCGGGTTTGAGGTTTATTAACACTTTAGATTAACAGACAGCACTGTAGTTGAATCATAAAAAGAATTTAAACAAAATCAAGTTTATTGAAATCTAAAGCCATATGATCTAATGAATAACATATACAAGGAAAAGTGCAAATATAGAAATTACAATTTGTTATACAGGTATATCGCTTTATGAGACTTATTACAGAAATTGTGCACATCAACGACTCTAAATGTAGAACAGTCTCAATTTAGTGAAAGGTGATCTCAATAAGTCAGCAGATGTACTTGAAACCAATGTAACAACAATAAAGTTGATCAACCAAATCATGTGTGTGTGCAACATTCACCTAGAGTAGGAATATCGTATACAGTTATGGCGACCAAAGACCCGCAGAGCTAGACAACAAAGTACAGAGTAGACCATATGACTCCTTAGAAGGAAGCCCAACCACGCAAACCTAAGAAGAAATAGTGAATCAGCCCGAGACATATCCGGACAGGATGATGCAGGACCATAAGCGAGCAGATAAAGGGCTTACTAACTGAATCTAGACCACACAGTGAATTGCTGTATGCGTGGTGTCCAGCCAGTTCTGCCAAATTTTGACAAATTTGTCGGAACACCCTTGATTCAAGTAGAAATATTTTTTATAAGGTAGAGTGGCATTCACTTAATTTATCCAATCCTGTACAGAAGAAGTATAATTAGATAGCCAGCATCGGGCGACTGTTTTTTCTAGTGATAAATAGGAGCGTAGTAAGACGGTACGGGCAGCAGAGGAAGGGTACTCCTCAGGGCCAGAAATAAAAGACAAGGCGTAGGATCATCTGGTACAGGGCATCCCATCTCGTCATTCAGGAATCTGGGGATTTGTTGCCAAAAGCCCTGGGTTTTAGGGCACGACTACACTAGATGAGGAAAAATGTACCTGATACGTAGAGGCATTTCGGGCATACATCAGAGAATTCCGGTCTAAATTTATGCAAAGGTGTGGTAGTGTAATATGCATGATGTAAAATATATAGTTGGGTCGTACAATCCCCATGTTTCGATGACACTGCCTTAGGAGCCTCTAAAGCCACTTTACACTGGTCATCTGATATAGGACTCGCATCCCCCTCCCAAGTGGTCTTTTTCTCCCAGAATGGGCACCCAGTTTTTTTCCTCAGCAGCAATGCATAAAAGCAAGTAATTAGGCCACGCAGGTCAGGGGAATGTTAACAAATGAGGTATAGGAAAATCTTTAAGAAAATTGTGGTTATTCGGGAATTGCGCCTGTAGGGCATGCTTAAGCTGGAGGTAGTGGAAGAAGGAGGTGTTGGGGATGTGATATTCAGCTGCCAGATCCTGGAATGTCCTAAGAGTGAAATCCTTACATAATTGTGATAAATATACCAACCCCTTCCCATGCCGAACAGAGCTGTCTAAAGAAAGAAGTTCCTGCAAATTATTACCCCAAAAAGGCTTACTCATCCACCCCGGTTTGATAATATAGATCCTTTACTTGCATCCATATTAAGAGGCTTTGTTTAAGGATAATGGGACACTGGTGATGATGTATGGATCTAATCTGAGCTGAGAAGAGGAAGTGAAAGGGGTGCATGTACACTGGGTTCCAGGGCTTAAATAAAAGCTTCATAACTCTCAAATAATCTGTCGTGTGCCATCTAACCCGATGGGAGAGTTTGGCTGCCTAATAGTAGATATGTAATTCTGGGAAGGATGTGTCGCCCAAATCCCAAGGGTGTTGAAGGACTTGTATGGGGAGACGGGCCCTAACATTGTTACAAATAAATGAAATCAGAATGGAGTTTAATGACCGGAACACAGAGGAATTCAGGTATACTGCGGACTGAATGAGAACATACAATATTTTTGGAAACAGAATCATCTTCACTAAGCTAATCCTAGCCATAAGTGATGGGGCAAGCTTGCTCCAGCCCTGAATCTCGTTGAGAAGGAAAGCTGAGAGCGGATTAATATTTAAATCGTTGAACTCCGAGTTCTAGATATGGTGATGCCCAGGTAGGTAAATTGAGATGACCATTGGAGTGGCAGGGTTAAAGCTTGTTGTGAGGGAGCAAAAGAGTCTAGAGGCAGGGATGGGACTTGTCCACATTAACTTGCAAATCGGAGTATTGTCCAAATGTATTGACTACAGATAAAGCTCCGTGAAGGGAGGTGTCAGCATCCTGCAGATATAACAGGGCATCATCCGCATATAGACTTATTTTTTCGTGAAGTGGTCCCACAACAAACCTGGTAATATCCAAATCCATTCTTATACGGGCTGCTAGAGGTTCAACGGCCAGAGCAAAAAGAGGAGGGGACAAGGGGCAACCCTGGCTAGTGCTTCTACGCAGGGAAAGTGCATCTGATATGAGCCCACTTACTTTGGCAGTTGGTTGGTAATATTGAAGCTTAAAGGGATTGTCTCACTACATGAATTCATCTTACCTCAGTCCTGTTTTCTAGGTTTTGTTTTTGAATTCGGTGTTTACTGGTTTTACTGACGAGATGCTGTGGACACCAGGTCTGTAACTATAGTGACCAGGGCCTGCAGCCAATGAGGCAAGATCGAACAGGTCTGTAGCTATAGCGACCTGAGGAGCTGATGCATCCCATACAAGAGAGGATATCTAGGAATAGGTATGACACTGTTAATGGACATATATTGCAAAGTGACTTGTTTTTGCAATATCTTTAACATAAAAAGCAATCCTTGTAGCGAGACAACCCCTTTAAACCAGGAGACAAAGGATGGACCAGGACCAGTCAGAAATATATATATTTCCTATAGCTATGAGGTGTGTGTGTATATGTGTGTGTGTATATATATTTCTCCTATAGCTACATTTTACATAATAGTCAAGATAACTTACAAAATATTGCACAGATACATGATCAAAAAGTAGGAAAACTACTATATAACAAATCCATTGTAAGAACAATGTAGACCACATATGTGTGTGAAAATGGCTCCAACACGAGTTTCTCAGTCTGCTTTGTCAGGGAGTCAATATACAATATATATAATTTACTTGGAAGAGCTGAGGGACAACTACTCGGCTGTTTATTTAAGTGCATGTTGAAGCCCAATTACAAATTCCCTATTTCAAGTTGACGCTCTTCTTTTAAAATTTACGATGACAATTATCTATCATCCTTTGTTTTCTGGTTTGGGGCCAATGTCTGTCTCTGCTCCAGAAGACATAAATATTATGAAAGGATTTAGCTACGATTGGGATGAGCACAGTGCTTGTAAATGCTTCATTTTATTCAGATTTGTAATTGCTGAAGCCTCAGGGCCCTGGGAGATATTAACATACAAGCTCCACACTGTGTCCCCTTGTTGATTGGGTCTCTCCATCATTACCGTGCGTCTTGGATTTATTATAAAGACAAACACGCCAGGGAGTTGACAAGCTGAATTACGGCATGATCAATCCCCAATGGCCTGAGCTCTGTGTTACAGTAATAAATATCTGCATAGGTGGGGGTAGGGTTATTCCAGGGATGTTGTAACTGTGCTTGGTTGGGTAAGTGGTTTTTGAAGTGCTCTCTGATAATAAGGAGTTTATAAGTATTCCAAATCTCTGGAATTATTGTGGTAGGATACACATTGCTGTTGGTAGTTTCTTGTTGGCTATAAAGTAAAATATAGAGGCAAGTATGTGGCCTTTTATCGTTCACAGGGGTTTTATTGTATCTAACGAACATTTAAATGGGCATTTATAAGAAAGTGTTCAGAACTCGGCCTTCATAAATTTTATTTGGGCCAACAAACACTGAAGGATATCACTCTATAAACTAATGCTCCCCAGGGCCACAGGTAGGGTAAACTTCCCTGATATCAGAGCTTATAGTTTGATTAGCCTCTTCCGACATGTGCTACACTCGAGCAATGGCACAGATTTTTTTCTCAAATTGTAAGCTGGAGGTCAATTTGGCTCACCCTTAGGACCCACTAGCTTTACTTCATTCTCGCTTCGCTTCTCTGCCCCAACAGGTTAAAGGGTTTACTCTCCTACGAGATACTATAATGTCTTGGAAAGAGGTTAGGAGGAAGATGGGTCTTCTGTACCTTATCTTGAAGCAGATGCCCATATGGGAACACCCACACTTCCCTCATGGTATTGATAATCCGATGTTTAGGTTCTTTACGAGTAACGGTCTGGGGAGGACAGAACACCTAATACATTCTGTTCAGAATAGATGGTTAAATGCTAAAGAAATCGTTCAAAAAAATGCAATCTCCCAATGACAGCCATATTTCCAGTAGGTCAACTGTTCTCTTTTTGCTGATCTAGGCTCCTTGGACTGCATACATTTCTTTCACCTTTTTTGAGTGTTAACTTATAGCTTTTATATTAGGCTCATCTCTTTCATTTCTTTACCAATCTCTCTGAAATTATGTTGCTGGGGAATTCAGTATTGACCCTATCCAACGTTGGAATGATATTTTAAGTCTCATATTTCACTCCCAGCATTTTATCAGGTTGGAACACGGTTAGGAAACATGTGAAATCTGGTGGGAATCACGATAACGAATCCTCCAGCTATCAAAGGCTTTAATATACCCCCAAATGCAACTTCGATAGAATCGGCAAGTGTCCGAAATGTGCCCTCAATCTCCGATTTCTGGCATGGTATTTGGCCTTCTCCCTCATCCCAGACCTATTGGCAAAAGGTCCTAAATAAATAGCATAAACGACAACTGGAAACTGTTCCTGTCTCTTGATTCTTCCCTCCTAATATTTCATGGTCCTTAGGCCCCCAGATCCTCCAAATACCTCAGGGTTCTGTGCCACACACCTCCAAGCCACCTGGGAATCCTCCGGGCATCATACATGTTGTTATCATGGAAGCTAAGCAATGTCTGCTGAGAGCATGATTGTCCCCCGACATTCCTTTACTGGATGAAATTACTATACAATAGAAGATATACCTACTAGCTGGCAAAATATATTTAGAGCGTTCCCCCCAACTCCAGAGCCAAAGCCTTCTTTTCTAAATGGAAGGTTTTTATGCTTTCACAGCTCACGGGATCTGAAATCATGGAGCTCATGAAACTATTTTGCCACACTTCTTGGTACCAGCTAGAAATGCTAAAAGGATCTTTGGGTGGCCCCCAAGTGCAAAGTTTTTTTACATTGAAAGGGGTAAAATCTATAGTAAAAATGTGCAGCAGAAATTGACGTGTATTGTAAAATCTGTACTGCAGGTCAATTTACTGTAATCCACTGTAGAGTTTCCCTTTGTAAATTCACAGTCAAAATCTGCAAGAAATATATCCCATGTAGATCTTGTTTGCTTCTGGAAAAGCTTTAACCAGTATTGTCACACCTGGAAAATCTGTGGGGCATTTTTTTGTTGGGCTCTGGTTACACTGGCGTTATTGCCAGTCAGTGAAAGTTTTCTTTTAAGCAGCTAAGTGTTTGTGGTAATCTACATCTAAAATAACTGTTGCCTATTCAGTGCTTAATATTAAGGGTTATTGTTTTCTGAAGATTGGAGTAACTTTTATCTGCTGTGGAAAAGCCAATATGGTGGCCGTAATGCCCCACTGGGGCTGTCATCCTGCTTCACCAGACTCCTGGACATCAAATCCTATATAGTTACGCAATTACTGCTATGTATATGAGATAGCAGGGCTGTATTTGTCATGAGAGGAAGCTTCTGGTGAGAGAGAAAAACATACATGCTGCCGAGACAAACTGCTAGCTTCTGCGTGACCTGTTTTATTCTATGTAAATGCACATATGTGTTCTGCAGACCTGACAGGATAGCACAAGGCTTCTTATGCACCTTCATTACCAGAGGTGCAGTCTCCACCCATGTGCTTTGGATGTCGACTCATGATACATTTTCACCACAGCATCACGTGAACAGTTCATAAACTGTGCAGTTACAGAAATGTTGTCACCAATGGCTTGAAAGCCAATCATCATCCCTTTTTGCAACTTGCCCCTGTCACACATGACCGCAGCAATGGATATTTGTGAAGCAGCCTATCGCACATCTTATATACCCACCTAGCCAGCTCACGACATGTGACTCCCTTCATGAACTACGCCCTGTCGACATCGAAAGTGGTCAAAAGAGCATAACTTGACTGTGTAAAAACTGCTCTAACTCTGAAATGAAGCAAAATCAGAATAGCAATGGGGCCATTCCTTTCATCTGAAGAAAAAAGGATTTAATCGTCATAGGAGAAAAGCTTTGTTTATCTTGAGAACTGTGAATCCGTGGAATAGCCTGCCTGAGGATCTAGTCACAGCAGGAACAGTTGAGGGTTTAACCCTGCTGTTCTGTTCGGTTCTACTATACACATATAATGTTCCAGTCATTTTTGACCGGGCCTATTAGTCTGGATTTTTAACTAATTTAAGTGTTTTATTTGAATTACTTTTGCATTATTATACTGTATGTGAACATGGTTGTTCATAAACAAATGAAAAATGAAATCAAAAACTTTATTTTTATTTTTTTTGTGTGAAAAAATGTTACATGGCCTTATTGCATTATTCATTTATATTGCACAAAAAAAAAAAATGTTATGTGGTCCTCCTCTAAAGACACATTTTCAAGCGGGACATCATCATCTGAGTCGGAGGCGTTGAATGCTCCCCCAAATCCGCTTCAGTCAATATCCCTTTTCTCATAATGCAAAAAAGAAATACTGTGGAATGAAAAAATAAAATGTATTCAGTAACAATAATACATACATAGTACATTCCCACACTGACATATTATTATTATAATAGATTTTAAAGCGCCATTGATTCCAGGGCGCTGTACATTCGAGGGGGTTACATACATTACATAAGTTATAACATTAACATAACATTACATAACGAGTACAGTGATAATGACAATTGGCACGACAGAGGGAGAGAGGACCCTACCCGCGAGGGCTTACAATCTACAAGGAGGGGGAAAGAGACAGGAGGTGAGGGGCAGACATGTCTGTGGAGGAAGTAGTGACAAGTTTAGTGAAGGTTATAGGCGAGCCTGAAGAAATGGGTTTTCAGGTTGCTTTTGAATATACATATATACATAAATACTCACAGATACATACATACTAATCAACACTGACATAGATACATAAAAAGGAACATACAGTAGACGATTACACTATTAGAAATAGTCACTTAGTCAGCTCTCACTTCTATGTTTCTCTACAAGTTTGCTGTTATGGGATGTGTGATTAGTAGTACTGTATAGAATAGTATTGTACTTGTCTACTGATGAGCTAAAACCACCCTTTAGCAGCCCAAAGTAAAACAAACACATTTTGTCAGACAGAATTTAATTGTGCTCTTTTCAGGTCATCATTAGATAATAGAACCAGCTAATACAAGGAACCAGCTAAGACAAATAATTCACATTTACCATGTGAAAGGTTGACAACTGAATTGAACCATTTCTATAAGAACAGCACATAACTATACTGGAAAGGAATCCATCTACAGTACCACAAATTGAAAACGTAGGTATGTGTAACACTGCATGGACCAAAAGGACCTAGATAAATTGATAAATAGTAGTAGATGAACTATATAGACCAAAATGAGATTATAACTCCTTTATTTTTTTCAAAAAATGGCTGGAGATTAGTATAAAAGGCTATCGGTCATTTTTGACCGAACAGTACAAGTGTAAAAAAAGACGTGGAGCAAAAAGTAACAAAAAATAAATAAATAAAAACTGCTATTATTAAGAACCCGTCAAATGAGGAAAAGTCAATGAACCACAAGTTTCAGAACCGCATATTTAAAAAAGATCAAATTTCAAATTCGGTCATTTTTGACTGAACAGAACAGCAGGGTTAAAGAAAGGCTGAGATAACAACTTATTACAAAATGCTAATACTTTTGTAGTCTCGTATAACACCTAGATCCAGTCTGATGGCAACTTTGGGATCAGGAATGAAATATTCCTTTAGGGCAGATTGGTTCTTGCCTTATGGGTTCCAAAGCCTTTATCAGTAAGGGGAAACAAAGCTTAAAAATTCCATATACCCCTCCCTTCATCCAGATCTTTCTCCACCCTTGATTGAGCTTAATGGACATGTCTTTTTTTTCAACCATACTAACTATGTAACCATTTGGTAATACTCGTTATTTACTTCTACCTACATGTTTAACCCCTTAACGACCTTGGGTGTCTGAGTACGTCCCAGGGTCGTTAAGGGGTTTTGCAGGGGGATCGCTCCGCTAATCGCCGCTAACACCCGGCTGTACCAGCGCTGTTTAACCCATCAGACACCGTGGCAAAGATGGCCGCGGCGTCTGAATGAACGCCGATCGGTGCCAAGCACCGATCGTCACGGTCATCGGAAGATCCGACGACCGGGCATGGTGGTGGGGAGCCTTGTGAAGGCTCCCGTCACTTACCCTGGCCGGTTTGACCCACTTCCGTCCGCAGACAGGAAGTGGGGAAACCGCCATCTTTTTACACCCTAATGCATTGCCTATGCAATCCCATTAGGTTGTATTAACAACCCGCGCCCCCTAGTGGTCAAGCACCATAGGAGGACTAATGTTACAGTAAAAAAAATAAAGTTTTTTAAGTACAAAAAAAAGTATTAAAAGTTCAAATCACCCCCCTTTCCCCAGTTTACAAATAAAATCATTAAAATAATTAAAAAGTTACACATATTTGGTATAGCCGCGTCCAAAAAGTTCGATCTATAAAAATTTTAACATCATTTTTATCCCGTCGCGAACCCCGTAGAAGAAAAAAAATTCCAACGCCAAAATTGCGTTTTTTGGTCATTTTTATGTCACTCAAAAAATGGAATAAAAATGATCAAAAAAGTCGCATGCATTCCAAACTGCTAGCGATAAAAAGTACACTTCAGCCCGCAAAAAAGTTATTGGTCGCACAAAATGACACCGCGGCGCAAATTTCAAATATAGAAAATGTTTGGAATTTTTTTATGGTACCAAAACATAACGGAAACACTACATGTTTGGTATTGCCGGATGCGTATCAACCTGTAGAATACAGATAATACATTATATTTACCGAAGATTGAACGCCGTAAAAGCAATACACCCGCAAACATGGCGAAAATACTTTTTTTTTACTATTTGTCCCACTTGGATTTTTTTTTGCGGTTTCCCAGTCTATTCTATAGTATAGTGAATAACACTTTAAGAAAGTACTCTTGTCCCGCAAATAAAAGCCTTCATGTGTCTATGTTAGGTGGAAAAATAAAAAAGTTATGGCTTTCAGAAGGCGAGGAGGGAAAACGAACGTGTCACCAAAAAAAAAAATGCCTGGTCCTTAAGGTGTTAAAGCTAATCAATGAGATAGGAATACCACTGGAAGGGCTTGTTCACATGGCGTTTTCACTCCATGCTTTTTAGATCCAAGAATTGCTTGTCGCTTCTTTCAAAGATGAAGCCGACAGGCAGGAGGGAAACACACAGCGGCGATCTCTCGTGTGAACGCCGCTGCGTGTTCCTCATAGCCCTCAGTGATAATCTCACTGCTAATTGTTTAGATCCGGGTCCGTCCTGTCGGTCCCAGAGATGGATCTAAAAAGCGTAGTTAGCATGGAGTGAAAATGCAGTGTGAACAAGCCCTAAAGCCACCAAGGTTAGAGTCATACTTTGCGGTATCTCTGCTGGCAATACATGGGGGGTCCTAAACAGGATGCCTTCTCACATCAGGATATCTGTATATCCTGATAGGGCTAGGAAAACCCCATTACAGATTGATCCCACATGATGTTTCTCAACACTTTAATGCACTTGGGGGGAAAAAGCAGTATTTTTTTTTGGGGGGGGGGGGGGATATTTTTTCTTTTTTTATGTCCATATATATTTATATATTTTATGGTGTGTTTTAACACCTATTTAGAAATGTATTGAAAATGTGAGAATTGTAAATATGGAATACTGTATATTTCTCCCTGTGTTGCTTAATAAGCAGGTACATTTATTTATTGTAGCATCCGATGGGACATGTTTTCTCAGAGAGCAGCATACTGCATTCTTACATTAGGAGAACTGCGCCATAATTTATTCATTTCACCTGACACAAGTTATCACCACTAACCTACCAGGAAGGGGACACCCAGAGCTTCGCTTCCACCAAGGACGTTACAGCATTTCCTCCCCCTCCAGCCTTGATCTGAAAAATTAATTGCCGCTCGTAGAGATAATCTTATTCCTTTCTTAAATGTTATTAGCTTACATGTAATTATCACTTACCCTCGCTCGTCTAGCTGGAATTATACAGCGTCAGATGCCCGGATGGCATCGCAGGCTGTGTTAATACATATTTCTCACCTGTCTTGTCTCAGTGACCCGTATTGTAGCAGCAGTTGGATGAAATTGACTGAACGTTGCAACTTTTTTTTTTTCTGTTCCTTTGAAATGATTAATATTTACATGGTTGAGCAGCGGTCAGATGTGTCATCATTTTGAGAAGTAGGAACAAGGATAATGTTGTTTGAAATATATGCTATTTTTATTTCCTTTTAACTGCCGTCCTCATTTAGGGTGTACATTTTTTTCATTTACGATCTCTCGTTTTGTCCCTTTCTCATATTAAGATTTGGTACTGACGAGTATACCAGAGCTCTGGCCAGCTAATTGATGAGGATGTTGAAGAACATTGTCTAGCTCCTTGCCTCTGCTAGAAATATAGTTCTTCTATTTCCCTTCTCTATACATTTGTTCTCGGTGTAGGAGATTTTGATGATATCATAAACTTTACATCCTGTTTTGCTCTCTAAGGCTAGGTTCACACGGCTTAACTGCGGGACGTAATTACGTCCCGCAATTACGCCGTGTGGCCGGGAGCGGGGGAGCGAGCTGGGGGCCGGCACTTCGCCGGCCCATAGACAATCACTGCTAGCGGCGGTTTCGCCGCTAGAAAGTGACTGTCATTATCTCCCCCCCCCGGCGGATTGCCGGGCAGGGGGGGAGACTAATCCATAGTTCTCTATGAGAATGTGGATTACGTAATGAATGGGCGTTTTCAGCCGTAATTTGCGCACTCGGCGCGTAATTAACGGACCGAAATACGGCCCATTTTAAGCCGTGTGAACATGGCTTAACAGTTACAGAAATAGGCCAGAGTACCACATTGAATCAAAATCCTTTTAACTTCTCTATGATATTTGATGTACATGTGCATCAGAAGGTTGAAAGGAGCAGGCTAATGGTCACATTTTAAAGTCGCAAAGAGGGGCATAAATTTAAAAGTTTAAAAAAAGTTTTCCTCATTTTAAAAAATAAATAAAATTTGTATCATGGTGTTTGTGAAAGTGCGAACTATTAAAATAGTGTCCTATTTATCTTGCCTGGTTAATGTCCTAAAAAAAAATGCTGTTTATTTTGGTTAGCTGACTGGGCCAAAAGACTTTTTATTCACTTTTTGGTGTAAAGTGATTCCAATAAAAACAACTGCTCTGCATGCAATAAACGAGCCCCCGCACAGGTCTGGCTAAAGAAAGTTAAAAGTCATGTTCCCCAGAATATGCCCATGCAAAGCAATTTTTAGTTTTGTCCTTCTTTTTTTTTTTTTTTCTTTAAAAAAACAAAAACCAGTAAGTCTTAACCAGAACTATACAAATTGTAATCTTACTGAACTATAGAATAAACTTAATGTGTCGCCTACAATGGGCAATGAGCTCCGTGAAAATAACAAGCTGAGAAAATTGTAGAGGTACCATTCTTTTAACATTTCCCTTCTGAGGTTTTTCAATATATTATATGTGCCTCAAAGTCGTGTCATGTGGAAAATTGTCAGTTTTTCTTTGCAACATCCTTGTTGCACTTATTTCTGAAAGACACCAGTAGGGTCAAAATGCCTAGTACACCCATAAATTCCTTAGAGTGTCTCTAAAATGGAGGCACTTCTGAGGGTCTTCAACTGTACTTGTAGTTTAGGGGGTCTACAAATGCCCAAAAAACATTCCTGACAAATGGCATCCCTTCCTTTTTTGGCCCTGCCTTTTGGTCAAACAGCAGTTGAGTGCAGATGGTGTATTGGAAGAAATTGCGTAACAAATGGTGGGATGCTTTTTCTCCTTTTACCCCCTATGGAAATAGAATTAAGCAAAAAAAAAAAAACGGAAAAAAATAATTTTGCATTTTCAAAACCCAAGTAAGATAAATTCTCTGAAATGTCAGTGGGGTCAAAATTCTTAGTTTAGCCTTATATTAATTCCTTGATGGATGTAGTTTCCAAAATGGGGTCACTTCTTTGGAGTATCAGCCATGTCAGTACTTCAAGGGCTTGCAAATGTAACTTGTTTCAAAATATTTCTTGCAAAATTTGTGCTGCAAAAGCCAAATAGCTCTCCTTTACTTTAGAGCTGTGCTCAAACAGCAGGTTACAACCACACATGGGTTGTTGTCTGTGTTGGGAGAACTTATGTGGCAAATTGTCTTCAACTTTTTTTGAGCTAAAACTTCACATTGTTGGCGAAAAATATTTAGTTCTGCATTTTCACAACCCTATACTAATTGCTTCTGTGAAATCTGCGAGAGAGGTCGTTTCTAAAACTGGGTCTTCTTTTGGGGAGGTTTCTTTAGATTTTGACACCTAAAACGGTGTTCAAGAAACATGCTAAAAAAAAGGGGCCCCAAAATCTTCAAGTGATGCTTCATTTCAGAGGCTGGTGTTTCTAATCGAGTAGTATGATAGGGTCACATTTTTAAAAGTGCAAAACCAAGGTAGTAAATATTGAGAAGGTTCTCTGGTAACACCTGCTGTGTTTATAAAAAAAAAAAAAAAATGGATTAAAATATCTCTACAGAAAAATATGTTTGGCCTCCTCTTTGCTTTAATACCAGTTTGCCAGTTGAATGCCTGAGTATCAAATTTCCCAAATGACATTTTGGATACTTAGAGGATACAGTTTTTAAAATGTGTTGGTTAATGGGGATACCAATGTATAGGACCCTCAAAGCGGTTTTTAAACAGAATTGGTCCATAAAGATTTCCTTTTTAGATTTTTTTTTGGGGTCTTTTTGAATATGCATAAAATGACTATTAAACCTTATAATATTTACAGAAAATAATGCCCACATAAAGAAGACATGGTAACTTTTATTTAATAGTTTGAATGAATATTTATTTAAGAAGCAGAGGATTTTAAGTAGTGAAAACTGAACTTTCTCACATCCAGGAGATAAAGTATCCAGGCTTCTCCCGTCTGCTCACCCCACTACCTGTTTCAGTGACCCCCCATCCCCCCTCACCTCGTCCAGTCCATTTCTTAAGCTGTGCTCTCTCACCTCACTGCAATCCTTAACCTCTATTTTTCCACTGGTGTGTGTCCATCCTCCTTTAAACACTCAATGTTCTAACTCCTTTACTAAAAAAGTCCACTCTGGACCCGTCCTGCGCTGCTGATTACCGACTAGTCTCTAACCTGACCTTCATCTCTAAACTCTTGGAGCACTTTGTGTTCTCTTGCATAATCCGCTAACTCTCTTCTTGACCCTCTACAACAGGCATCCTCAAACTGCGGCCCTCCAGCTGTTGGAAAACTACAACTCCCATCATGCCCACTGTCATAGATTATATAAATGCATGATGGGAGTTGTAGTTTCCCAACAGCCGGAGGGCCGCAGTTTGAGGATGCCTGCTCTACAATCTTGTTTGTGCACGTTATACTCTATAGAAACTTCTCTAGCTAAAGTTTCAAATAATCTTCTGACAGCTATATCTTGGTGAAACTACTCAATGTTTCTTCTGGACTTCTCTGCATCATTTGACACTGTAAGTCACCAACTTCTTGGCATGCTCAGCACCATTGGCCTCAAGGACTCCGCTCTCTTGGTTCTCGTCCTACCTCTCTAACCACTAATTTAGTATCATCTTTTCAGGTTCTTCCCCTTGTTTTGCAGTTGGGGTTCCTTAGGAATTTATTTATTGGTCCTCTCCTCATTTCACTCTATACAGATCCCACTGGACAAGCCATCTGCAGATTTGGCTTTCAGTACCATCTATACTGTTACACTCAATTCTACACTTCGGCCTTTGACATCACTCCTGCTCTGCTACAAAACACCAATGATATCATGTCAACTCTCGATCTCAAACTAAGCCTCACTAAAACTGAGCTTCTTGTCATTCTGCCATCTACTAACCAACCCCATCCTCCTATTTCTGTTTCTGTGTTTGGTACCACCATAACTCCTAGGCAGCAGGCCCGCTGTCTTGGGCTCATACTAGATGCCGATCTGTCCTTCACTCCCTATATCCAATCCCTTGCCCACTCTTGTCACCTGCACCTCAAGAACATCTCTAGAATCCGTCCTTTTCTTACTGTGGAAACAACTCAAACTCTCATTACTGCTCTTATACTTTCTTATTTTGACTACTGTAACTCTCTGTTATCAGTCCCCTTTTTTGTAAACTCTCCCTTCTCCAGTCTGTCCTGAATTCAGCAGCCAGGCTTATCTTTCTCTCCAGCCACTATACTGATGCCTCTACCCTGTGTCAGTCATTGCACGGGTCGCCCATTCAGTACAGAATACATCATAAAATAATCACTCTCACCCATAAAGCTCTCCACAGTGCTGCACCCCCCTACATCTGCTCCTGTATCTCTCTCTCTACCACCCTACCCAGTCTCTGAGGTCTACTGATGATCTTGGATTAAATGCCTCAATCATCCCAACCTCCCACGCTCGCCTCAAGACTTTGCACATGCTGCACCAGTTCTCTGGAACATGCTACCCCATAGGGTCTGACACTCTCATAACCCTCATAGTTTTAAACACACACTTAGAACACATCTTCTGAGGCAGGCCTACCAAGATCCCTAATTGCTAATCCCTCACTTTCTGTCACACACATTTGTCACCCCCTGCACTTGTTCACTCACAGGCACTTATCTTTATATAGATGTATTGTATTGTGACAGATTCACCCACTTTTTATGTAAACTACCCTGTATTTATGAAACCTGGCTGGACCATTGTGTAAACTAAGCACTTCCTACCTTTCGTCTCACCCATACACCTTCAAAGATTGTAAGCTCTTGTGATTAGGACCCTCACACTTTGTGTCTGATATGCAAGTAGCTTTATACCGTGTATTGACTGTTGTTGTCTGTTTTTGTACCCTCTAAATTGTAAGGTGCTGCAGAAAATGTTGGTGCTATATAAAGATGTATTATTATTAAATTTCTGTTCTAGGCTGTACTACATGATCGGCACTATGTGCATAGGAAGTCAGATTGTCTTCCGGGAATCGGATTGAGCCACTCATAGAAATGTAGGGAGAAACTAACTTCTTATCCACACCTGGAGTCAGGGTGGATTTGATTTAAATCTAACTGATTTAAATCACGATTTAAATCACTAGTCAGTAAGGCTTGATTTAAATCAGTGATTTAAATCAACGTTTCTACCTAAACTAGTTCTTGCTATTTTAACCAGCAAGTAGATGAAGATTTTTAGAATCACTTTTTATATTACTTTTTTCCCTCCCCAGTTTAATGGGTTAATCATTCATTTTTGGGGACACCACTGTTCTGTTGTATTTTGGAGGAGAAAAAATAATCCTGACCTTAATAAAAATTTAAATAGATTTATTCAACTGAAAAAATAACAACATTACAGTCATAGTTATTTTGCTTAAACAAACATCCATGTTTGTTAATTTAATTTGGCTAACAAAATTATATATATTTTAAGAAACTTAGACTGTCAGCCCAGCCGACACATGAAAAACTTAAATACTACTGTCCCTGCTGCCTCTGTATGCTCACTTTCATCTCATCTTCTTCTTTGTTCCTATTCATAATCTGGAAAAGAAAAACAAGCTTTCCTGCTTTATTGGGTCCCAACCGATTTCTCAATTTAGAATGAATGAGTCCAAAGGAAGAGATTATTCTTTAAAACCCTGCAGAAGAAGCTACTGCTGTTAAAGTGAAATCATTACTTGAACAGTCTCTAAACCAAGCGCTAAGTGACTTCCACCAGTTTCTGGGTGTGACCTTCCTTTAAAAATTTATCTTCAGCAAACATTATTCTGAAGGGTTCCCCCTTAGCTCTGAAGTTTTTTATAGTTGGCTTTAAAAGATGGATGATTGTGGATACCCATGTCATAGCTAACTCCTCTTCCTCAGCACTTGGGTTTTTGGGACCGATATTGGATATTGACAATATTTTTGCCAAAAAATGAGCTGGAGTCAGTGCTTGTCCATTCCGTTTGTTTACTGCTTGTAATTTAATTCTGTCCATGTGTAGTTCTGTTTTTAAGTTTTCCCACTCATTTTCCTTCCAAATTTCAACAGCATCCGCAATAAAACAGCTATTTTTCTGTATTTTTTTTAAAGCTTGGAGAATGGGTTCAGGAAGCTCAGCATATGTTCAACATTTCTCTTAACCCAATGTTGAGGGTTTTGGCCGTGACAGTGCCATCTATTTTATCTCGATTTTTCTTCACAAAGTGTCATCAGAATAGGCCCGTTTTTTGATATACTGCTCAAACAGTCCACCACAGAGTTCCATCTAACATTTTTGTGGGAGCGTTAGCTTGGTTCCACCCATCCTTTTCAGAGCTGCTGCAGCAAAATGATTTTTTACGGGAAATATTTAGCAATTTCAACAACTTAGCCTTTATTTCTGGGAAAACTTAAGTCTTTGGGTAAGAGGTTGCAGCAAATGAGCACTGCAACCATATGTTATTAGCAGCTTTGTATTCCCTCCCTGCTCTTCTAAAATTTCTTCTCATCTTGGATACGTTTGCAGCATTGTCAGTGACCAAACTGCGTACTAGACATTTCAATTTTTGTTCACATGTCGTTCTAGCTTTTTCTGCCCCTCTTGTAAGTATTCTGCTGTGTGTGCAATTTCCTGACGTATCAGTTGGGTTTTTGCAAGGAAGACTTTTACCTTCTTCTGTTGTTTTTACAAGCACATCCAATTTGGATCATTGTGGGGGATTACTCCACCATCAATACTTGGGGTTTAAAAATTTTACCCTCCAGAGCTGTTGCACATTGCTTCCATTTCTCTGTCATACACTTGATCCAGCAGTTGCCCTGCAACATCAGCTCGGCTGGGTGGACTGTATCCTGGTCTCAGTGACTTAACCATATTAATGAAATGTGGGTTCTAAGTCAGACAGAAAGAAAGTTTGTTGCATAAATAAACTGGGCAATTTTTTCATCAATCAACTCTTTTTCTAATCTGTAGTTCTTATCACAAACCTTTTCTATGGTGGTTCCAGGAGGTAAGTTTTTTTCTTCTTTTGGGTGAGTGATATGTGGCTGTGGGTGTCTGATGATGATGCTGCTGCTAATGAAGTACTATCCTGGAGGATAACTCTGAAACTGTAGAACAGGATGATGGTGATCTTGGGGGGTGGATAGTTTCCAGAATCCTGAATTCCCCTAAACAAAAAAAGTCAAAGTGTTTTTTTTATTGTTTATACAATTTTTGCTTATTGTACACAACACATCACTGCCCCAAAAGGAATACTTGTTTTTCTTCATCATAACGTACCAAATGACGTAACATGCAGTAATAATAAGAAATATAATTTTTCTCACACATGACAGTTCAGTCTTTAGAAATGGGATTCAATAAAAAATGTTTACCAACCTGAAGATCCTGCCTGTTCAGAAGTGTTTCTTGGTCCTCTTCATCACCGCACTTCTCATGATGTTGCCTCATTCGCGCCACCAGGCCTTGATCTCTTGTTGCATTTGTTTTGCTTTTGCACGCATGCCTGCCTTACCGATAGGCGAAGGAGCTTCATTAAAATATTCCCAACTGGGTCTCTTTTATGGCCTGCTGCCATTATAAGGAAAGAATGTAATAAACCTCAGATCGTACACACAAACAGATCCAGACTTGTCTGTCTGTGGCTATGCTGCAGTATTGTGCTCAGTTTCACTTTCATTTTCTTGTCCCGCTTGCCCTTCCTCCTCCTCACACTATAGATTCACATTCTTCTTGTGTTGTGCAGATCTATTCCACTCCAAACAATCAGAAACATATGTTTTAAACTTCTTGGACTTGGCACTGAAGGGGTTGATTCTGTATTCATAGGTTTGTAGAACAATGGATTAAGGTCTTTTTCTAACTCTGTTCATGTTGTAACATTTTTGCTGTGAAGAAGAGGCTGGGACCTCTGCAGAGTCAAATTCAGTTTTGAGAACTGCGTAAGTAAAGCGAGCGTCTGATAATATAGGAGAGAAACTGCCCACTAATCCTACAGCAACCTCTGGAAGAGCATGGCATTGTGAATGTTACACATATACAGCCTTTTTTTCTACTGAGTTAAACAACTCCGCTTTAAACTCATAATGGAAGAACCTTTGGATGGTAAAATATTTTCCTCAAAAAGCAGTTTATTGAAAAAAATCCGATTTAAATCAAAAAAATCCGATTTAAATAAAAAAAAATCTGATTTTTTTGATTTTTTTTAAAAAAAACATTGATTTTTATCCACCCTGCCTGGAGTGCTGGAAGATGCAGTACACAGAGTCTGAGTCCAGGTCCCGTGCAGTGTGCCTGTGCCCATATGATTACAGTGACGTGCATGTACTGCCTTCTCCCCATACTACAAACTGCAGATGGTGGACATTACTTTGTATGGAGAGAGGGTCTGTTTTCTTTCTAGGGGCGACACCACTCTTGTCCATTTGCGTTTACGGTTATTGTATGAGCTGTAGTGCTCGGTACAGCCCAAAAGTGGTGATGGTATGGGAGAGCGGTGGGTTTAGACCCCTCTGTGAACAAACCAGGAGTACCCTACTACTACCCATTGCCCTGAAAAAAGGTTAATCTTAAAGTTTAGAGTCACAACCCATCGGATATATGTATGGAAAGGACATTTTATGGCAACTGCAGTGACTTATCTCAAATTATGGCAAATGTGACATGCTGGGACTTGTAGAACTAGAAGTTCCAGCATTGCCCCATCAGCCATCCTGTGAGATGTGTGTATGTCTGTGTACAGTGTATCTGTGTGTGTCTGGTTCTGTGTGAGCCTGTGTGTATGTGTCTTTATTTGTGTCTGTGTGTGTCAGTATCACTGCTGTTCTCCCCTCCATCCCTCACTTACTGTCTCCTGTCCTGGGAAGTTTGGGACCTGTGGTGAAGTCACAGTCACATGGCCTCCCTGCACCGGTCCTTCAACACTAATGATTTCCACTATGTCTTATTTTTGGGGGGTGCCTTATATTAGAGAAATTTAACAAAATCTCTATGTCTTACTTTTGGGGGTGTCTTATTATCGGGGAAACATGGCAACATACCTGCCTGTTCCATATGTCCTGTTAGGACACAGGGGCATCTATAAAGGGGTTTGTTCTGCTTGGTACCCCTAAATATTGACTAGAGCACAGACACACTACACTGAGTTTCTGCTTTGTTTATGGACCTGGTGCCACCATATTTACCTCTGCTCTGGCACCACTGCATAAGATAGATTTGATGTTCAGAAGTCCGGAGATGGTGATAAGTATTATGATGGCTAAAACGGCTGATACTGACTGTTTCACAGATACAATATCCTTCCATGTATAAAGTATGTCTCATTGGGGAGAGGCACCAGGTCAGTGTGTGAGGATTTGAAATCGCCTGTTGCACCTCACTGGGCATTTGCATACAACAAAGGTTTATAGGAAGAGAGCTGAATTCTCGAGCTCCCTCTTGGATTTGGCAATCCTCAATTCACGTGTGACTCACTGAGTCTTGGAAAGTGATAAGGATTTCAGCCAAGGCAGTTTCGCTCATCTGCAGAGTAGTCTATTTAACAACCTTGTGACATAGTCTCCAAAAAATTGGGAATCTCGCAAGAGAACAAAGAGTGACTTTTGATCACTATATTTACTATTTTACTATTTTGCCATAGGCAAACTTAAACTCTATCAGTTCTCTATCTGTAAAACACTAAAACGTAACTTTTATTATGTATAACTCTTAACCTCTATACACACTATTTAAAAACCTGATTTCTAATCTCACCATTTAAGCCTTTCTACTTCTGAAAGAAGGAATAGCTCCTTTTCTATTATCAAGTCTCCTGGAGCAGCACCTATTAACAGGAAAGCCTTATATATACAGCAATTTACTAACTCCAGTAAAGGATCCCCAGCCTCCTACTTGGGCAGTCGTCCCTAATCTCATGGACACAAAACAAATAAGGCCCCCTTGTGACACCGTCTGCAGCGGGTGACCCTTCTCGACAGAGGTGAGAAATCACAATTTAAAATGTCATATCTGACCTCCCCTACATGTTTCACCAGCTAACCTGGCTTCATCAGGGGTTAGAGGTCCGATCACATGTGGTCTAAGCTCACTTCCTTTTATATCATGTTAGATACGCACCCTATTCAGGTGCTCGCCAATAAGCCTTCAGAGAATCCACAAAAAACCCACTCCCCACTCCCCCTTCCGCTCTCCTGCACGCACACTCGTAATATGTGCTGCTACTGCTGCCACCATGCTCCCATAGACATCAAACCTTAGACAAATTCGCCATCTCCATAACGGCCTTGCGCCCTATCTTACCATGCTGCCCACGCCAACGTACGGTATCAATAGACATTACAGCCCGACTGTGATGGCTTTCGTTCATTTCTCTATATTATTGCTCATGGGCTCACCTAGAACTAAGCTAGAATAGGTGTTACAGTCCACGGCACACTACCAACTTTATCAACTCCCATAAGCCCCTTCTCTTCCATGTCTAATATGCATATTCATTGGGAATATAAACTCCATTGTACTGTACACTATTGTCATATTATCTTCCCATAAAGCACTTCTCCTTTATATCTAATATACATATTCATTTTAATAAAGCTGCAGGCTTTATTAAATACATACTACATTGTACTGTACACTATTGTCTTAGTCTCTTTCCATAAACCACTTCTCTTTTACATCTAATATACATATTCATTTTAATAAAGCTGCAGGCGCTATGGTTAGCCCGCCCTCCCTCCCGCAGTTTCACCTCACACCTTCCCCATTATAGATTCTTTCTTACAGATCACGGCTAGCCACCTAATTCATTACGTCACAATGGGAGCATGCAAAAATATTAGTACATTCAAACTCTATTGCATCTGCATACAACTATACTCCATATATTGTATTTAAGGTTAGCACAAAATCAACGCAGTGAGCAGAAACAATAAATCTATGCATAGATGAATATATACATGAATAGATGGTAATCTACTCCCGGGCTGCGTCTTGCCAGCCCGGGAGTAGATTACTCTTATGGCTAATTGGTGAGCACCTGAATAGGGTGTGTATCTAACATGATATAAAAGGAAGTGAGCTTAGACCACATGTGATCGGACCTCTAACCCCTGATGAAGCCAGGTTAGCTGGTGAAACATGTCGGGGAGGTCAGACATGACGTTTTTAAATTGTGATTTCTCACCTCTGTCTAGAAGTATCACCTGTTGCAGACGGTGTCACAAGGGAGCCTTATTTGTTTTGTGTCCATGAGATTAGGGACGACTGCCCAAGTAGGAGGCTTGGGATCCCTTACTGGAGCTAGTAAATTGCTGTATATATAAGGCTTTCCTGTTAATAGGTGGTGCTCCAGGACACTTGATAATAGAAAAGGAGCTATTCCTTCTTTCAGAAGTAGAAAGGCTTAAATGGTGAGATTAGAAATCTGGTTTTTAAATAGTGTGTATAGAGGTTAAGTGTTATACATAATAAGTTACGTTTTAGTGTTTTACAGATAGAGAACTGATAGAGTTTAAGTTTGCCTATGGCAAAATAGTAAATATAGTATTTAACAACCTGACACAAGACGATTCACTGACTTGTATTTCCTGGGACTTATAAATATTCTCTGCACATCACCCAATTATACTTCATGGAGAACTAAAATCCTTTTAACATCAAGCACTGGCACTGCAGCAGTCTTCATTTTGATGTTTCTTTAAATTTTGGACATAATTCCCGCAAATGTTGAGTTGCTTAAAATCCACTCCTTTTAATTGCGATAATTGCTTACTGTTGGTACCAGCGCTCTGGACGGTAACCACACTCTTGAGGTGCATCATGATTAAAAAGAAGCTGCGAGTGAGTCTAATCAGGGAGGTTCTGAGATGTACAGAGAGAGGATTAGGCCCTTTGAAATCGGGCTCAGTAATGTATTTCCAGCTGGTTGAGCTGACAGTGCTTTTCCTTTTGAAGATGGATCTTATCCGGAAATGTATCTACCTAATAGAACAATGAAATTAATTCTATGAGATGAAGCCTTGTGTGGGATTTGCAGAGGAGCGAATAGGATTGTAGACCAGCACTGGGTGGTTATCTCTAGGAGTTTAATCCCGAAAAGGATAAACGCTTTCTTAGATTAACGTTTGAAAATAAATAAATACAATTTTATGAAAACACATTTTTTTTTACGTTTTTATTTTTCAATAATAAGTCAAACTTCAGGGATTAACGAATGATACGATTGTCGAGGAGATTACAAGAAGCATGAAGGTTTGTAGAGTGCGGATGTTGGCTTCTCGGGGAGGCAGCAAGATATGAGCATTGCAAATTCTGTGATTTTGAAATGCATGATGGGAGATAATTGTTACAAGAATACATGCCACGTACTTTAACCAAGTTGCCGCCTTGTGTGGAAAAGCCTGTGCTAGACTGAAAACTTTGTTAAAGGGGTCGTCTCACTACAAAGATCCTAGTTTAAAATGAGGAGAACCAAAATGTAAGCATGTCCGTCCTTGGTTACCATTAGCATTACCATTTATATGGTTACCATTTATATGTGTTTAGCAACAGAGTTGAAGCCCAGGTTGGGTTACACCCAGCTACTGCGCTACTGACTGTCGGCTGAGTGGCATGTCCTGCCCAGGTCGCGGACTGCAGCGTGCACAGTATGTGGATGCTGTGCAGAGGACGCAGACGGGAGCGCGGATACCACTTTCAATCCGGATAGTGCAGGGACACGAGAGAGATGCAGTCCCACATAAAACACTTGTTACACAAATGGCAGTCCCATGTAAATCAGAAGGAAACACAGCTGTACTGTGTAGTCCCACCTAAATCACTTTTTTGCTTCTGATGCGCAGTTCCCCGTAAATCACTTTTGTGACACAGGTGCGCATTCCTATGTAAATCACAGGCAGCGAACACAACAGTACTATGCAGCCCCATGTGAATCACATTTGTGACATGGATGTGCAGTCCCGCGTAAATTAGAGAGAGAACACAGCTGTACTGTGTAGTCCCACATAAAAAATGTTTGTGAAACAGATGTGCAGTCCCATGTAAACACAAACCGATAAAGCGTATAGTTTTGTTCTGCAGAGGTGTAATCTGCAGGATATATCACTATGTGAGAGAGAGACGGAGAAAAAAAAAAATCACCCATCTTTCCCCGAGTCCTGTCAAATGTCCATTCTAGTTACAAAGTATTTAGCGAGAGTCAGGAATTTAGATCTACACTATCGAGTTACACTTAGCTTTTTTACTTCCAATGATTCCTTAGGCTATGTCTACACAGTAAATACTGAAATGACATCATAGTTTGAACGGTATTTTGTCATTTGCTGTGTGCACATATCCTTAGTCTCGGACAGCTGAGAACCTCTCCCTTCCCCCAGCTCACGCATGAATCATCATGTGCACAGTGTTGGGCGTGTCTGCAGAGAGTGAAGATACTCCCTGCTGGGAGGAGAAACCCGCCCTCCTTTTCACAAGCTCTGCTTGGCAACCAGCACAAAAGACTGCCAAATGCTGTAACGAGACAACCACTTTTAAGTCTTGAAGTCTATGTTCTTTGACCCTATAAAGAATATGTCCAGGGCTGAGCAACATCTTACTACCGTAGTTACATTTTGTAAGGATCCTGAGTTTTTTATTTTTTTTATTTAAGTCACATTCAAAGTTAAAATCTCACAGCATCCAATGTTTGTTCATTGTCTGCATAGAGCTCGATTGTGATTTACATTCTATGCACTTATGCAATTCTATTTACACCAGGCCTCTAAAGCCATGTGATTTTGGAAAAGCCTTACCTTTGCATTATGTTATATACCCCCTCGAATGTACAGCGCCCTGGAATCAATGGCGCTTTAAAATAAATAATAATAATAATAATGTTCAGCTAAGGTGTTAACAAAGTGTTAAGCAATATCCATGTTTATTGTTTCTAAAAACCACTTACAGGATTGTGAATGCTGATGTGGAGTACGGTATAATAGCGCAGGTGATTCTAGTAAGATCCCAGCGCTTCATTTACACTTATACTGGCTTCAGAGCTGAAATTTCCCTGCTGGTTCATTGTCTGTACAAAATTCACTCTGATTGGAAGATATAATCTTTAAACGAGGCACTGTATGGTTAGATGTAGGAGGAGGAAATGACCCCTAACAGCTTAGGCCCTATTTACATCATGTTTTGGACCTCTGCCACAGGTATCAACCAGAATACTGTTCAAAAACTTAAAGGGGTTGTCTCACTACAAAGATCATAGTTGAAAATGTGGGAACCAAAAATCTAAGGATGTACGTCCTTGATTACTATTGGCAAAGTGCTACGGTTTTAGAGAACGGGCTGGTTTACATGTGCTTAGCAACGGTGGTTGTTTACTGGTCAGGGAAGCATTCTGTCCTGCCCAAGTTGTGCACATGCAAAGGAAAGGCAGTGAAGAGGAGGGGCAGGGATGTGTGTATTGGCAGGCATGGAGGAGAAGCAGTGAGAGGACAGGCAGGGGGGGTTGTGTGTATTGTATCCTTTTCACTGCCTCTCCTCCATCCCTGTGGCTGCCTATACACACATCCCTGTGGCTGCCAATACACCCTCCCCCGCTCTTCACTGCCTCTTGTCCCTGCATGTCGCTGCCAATACACACAACCCCCCTGCATGTCGTCTCACTGCTTCTCCTCCATGCCTGCCAATACACACATCCTTGCCCCTCCTCTTCATTGCCTTTCCTTTGCATGTGCACGACCTGGGCAGGACAGAATGCTTCCCTGACCAGTAAACAAACACCGTTGCTAAGCACATGTAAACCAGCCCGTTCTCTAAAACCGTAGCACTTTGCCAATATTAACCATGGACGTACTTCCTTTTTTTTTTGGTCCCCAAATCTTCAAATATATTCTTCGTAGTGATACAACCCCTTTTATGCATTTCTTAATGGGGTTGTCTCACTACATTGATTAATCTCACCTCAGTCCTGTTTTCTTGGTTTCATTTTCAATTCAGGGGCGTGTTTACTGGCTTCTACTACTGTAGGCTGCAGTAGGAGCCAGGTCTGTAGCTATAGCAACCAGTGCTGGCAGCCTTTTAGGAGAGATTAACCCGGTCTGTAGCTATAGCAAACTGAGGAGCTGATGCAGCCCATACAAGGGGGATATCTAGGAATAGGTAGGATACTGTTAATGGACACATATTGCAATGTGACTTGTTTTTGCAAGATCTTTAACATAAAAAGCCATCCTTGTAGCGAGACAAGCCCTTTAAGTATAATATAGGTTATATGTTAAGACACGTACAAAGACAAACAACTCAACCCAAAATCAGTCTCACACAAGCTTCAAATCTTCCTTCATTGAATATAATGCAAAATATGCTTTGTTGTTCACACGAAGCGTATTTCACAAGCGTAAGTGCGAGACTTTTTTGGACGCAATTACGGCAGTAAAAATAAGTGATGTTAATTCTTGAGGCGTGTTTCGCTTGTAAAATCCCCATAGGAAACAATAGAGATAAGATTTTTCAAAAAGCTCGGTGTAAAAATACCCTAACGGTAAAAAATCACCTTTTATGTTGTTGTAGAGACCTTTCTTTTAGAGGAAAACCCTCTTGTTAAAGGAGTTGTCTCATCTCAAAGTTTCATAGGATGCATGAATGAAATAATGCTGCTTTGCTCTGTCACTTCCTGGTCAAGCTGTCTGTAATTAGCATATGAGCTCCTTGTATTCAGACTTCTGCTAATTAGATAAATCTCATGCTGTCAGGACCAAGGAAGCTTCTGAGTCCTGTCTTTTTTCTGAAAGATCAGATAATAAACAAGCTCTCACTATCCGGAGTTCTGTGCTCTGCGACCTGTGTGATGAAGTCACTCCCTGCTATCAGATAGAACAAATAGCAAGGGGGGGGAGAAGTACACAGGTCTGTCACTTGGGAAACCAAAGGGCACAGAAAGTGATAAAATCACTTGTAGCTCCTTAACAAAAAAAAAAAAAAATTAACAACGCAATGTATTTGGAAAACATCTTTATTTAGTGATCCCAACATGTTGAACGCTAATCTTTGTAGCGAGACAACCCTTTTAAAGATATAGTCGTGGGCTAAAGAGAAATGTCTGTGGTTACATTTGATGTATTAATATATGGTTAGGAGCTCAGTCACCTCGAATTCTGATGTTTCTAGATATTTGTAGTCCACCTGTTTCATCTATTACTTCAGTTGTGGTCCTTTGAACTTGTTTAAGGTCAGTTGTGTCTTTCATGTTCAGCAGTGCAAAATTGTGCATCATGCTCCATGTCTGGTCAGACTAGTGATTTGTAAAGTTCTAGAACTAGGTTTTCTCATGTGTATTTGTGCCCATTTTGATGAATCCCATAATCCTATGTGCCTTGGCAGCAGCTGCCTGACACTAGTTGATACAGTTAATCATACCTCCCAACCGTCCTGATTTGGGAATGCCCCACTGTCCTGGGACGACTAGGACAAGTCCCTATATTTCAGGATGCCCCCAGCCATCAAGTGTAGAGGAACAGTGGTGCTGGTGAAACGTCATAAGACGCTTCCCTGATGTCACTGACTACAGGGGGCTGGTCTCGCCCCCATATCTAGGCTTTTCAGTCCAGCTGCGGATGGCAGTAGCAGAGGGAGGTAAGTGACCTCCGTCACCCCCTCTCTCTCTGTATAATGAATCTGATAGTATTAAACTCCGTCCCCTGCACCCCTGAAGGTCATGACTGATCATCTGGGGGTGCAGGAGATGGAGTACGGGCCACAGCTGCACCACAATCACCAGGGGATTGGTCCTCTATCTTCCCCCAGGAGATTGTGCCAGTAAGCTGTAGATGTACCTCATATCCCACCCCCTGCGGCCTAGTGCAAACACAGAATACAACCCTCACCTAACACTCTATAACCCCCTGACCACTGCCTATCACCCATAAGCCCCCTACTTCACCTATCATCCCATGGGGAATTTGTACAGAGGAGGGAATTGGTGAGGAGGTGCTGTGGTTAATTCTGCATAGATGAGGTCAGGAGAATACATCATGGTGATCTGGTGCAGATGGAGAAGGAAACGCTCGAGAAGACTCACTAAATAAATCATGTAATCATTATGCTGCAGAGTCTTGTCACTGGTATCTACAAGTACATGGTCACTATATGGCAGTAATATTGGTAGCAGTGTAATGGTTTATATTCAGGATCAGTATGGCAGTATTATTCAATCAATGTGTGGTGATGATATGTGGTCATGGTGTTGAGGTACTGTTCAGTCACTATGTGGTGGTCATATGTGGTCTTGATGTGGAGGTTTTATTCAGTCACTGTGTGGTCATGATCTTGTGATATTATTCAGTCAATGTGGTCATGGTGTGGGTGTATGATTCAGTCACTATGTGGGGGTGATATGTGGTCGTGATGGTGCGGTATTGATTTTGGTATAGTAGTATCATTGATAATAGCCTTGGTGTGTTATCATTTGTTTGGGTGTGGTCAGAGGTCTGACCTGATATGTCCTTATTTGTAATCTCTAAAAGTTGGGAGTTTGTCAACTGTCTGTCCTTTTCCAAGTCTATTTTACATATTGTTTACCCATTTAGTAGGTAATCTTGCCACTTATTTTTCTGTCCCATGTGCATAGCTTTATATTTAACATTTAGCAGCCATATACCTCAACCACAGGTCTCTGCTCAAACCTTCAGCTTATACAGAGCAATTTGTAATGGAAAACTTTCATCTTTGATGTTAACACTAAACTGCAAAGTAGTTATCTGTGAAGAAACTGATATATTTAACTGTGGATTTTTTGTCTAGGATTATTAATATATGAAAGACAATAGGGCCCAATAATAACCCTCTTGGTAGCCCACTTGTAACTGTGACCCTATCTGAGTACGTAACGTTGAAGGGGTTTCCCAAGACCCTTAAAAATCTCACTTCCATCTCCCACTGTACTAAAATAGAAAATGAACATGATTGCAACTAATCTCTAGCCTCAGCAGTCACTTGCCTGCATCTGCAGCCTGATGCTCACAGAGGTCAGTGCTTAGCTGCATGGCCATGTGATCCATGAACGTGACGGCCCCGGGGAACACTGGACCCCTGGCAGTAAGGGTTAACTTTCCATTTTATCACAGTGTGTGGTGGTAGGGTTTTTAAAAGGCTTTTGCAAATAACCAGACTCTGTTTTGTTTTTTTGTTTTTTTTAATATATATATATATTACCAGCACAATTGAATACACTTTTCCTTAGCCCAAGTTTTCTCATTTTATGTATCATAGTTTTATTTGGCATAGTGTCAAATGCCTTGGAAAAATTGAGATGCATGACATCCAATGACTCATCTGGGTCCTGTCTAGAACTTGTTCTCTGTATAAATTGATCAGATTATTTTGACAGGACTGATCCCCCATGAATCTGTGCTGAAGCAGAGTTATAAGTTTCTATTTTCTCTCTCTGAATACTTTTAAAGGGGTTTTTCCACAAAGTCATTTCATACCTTCTGTATCCTTATTCAGCTTTCAGTGTGATCAAAAAGGGTTGTGTGTGATTTGTTTGAACTGCATATCATGTGACCCATTAGGCTGACATCACCATGCCTCTCCCCACAGTGTGCTCTCTCTAGTCAAGGAAAGGTTTGTTTATGTTAAGAGCTGTGAGTAGTTACAAAATAGCTGAGTTGTTAGTTTTTCCTGTCAAGTATATAGATTTTTTTTTTTGTCTCAATGCACATACCTGATTGAGGTTTCTTTTTATTTATTTTGCACTGTTTAATTACTAAGGAGTACAGAGGACAAGAGTAGAATGACAGCACCTGGTGTTGAACACTCGCTTAGCAGTGAGTGTGTTTGATTACTAAGCAGGGAAGAGACTGATAGTAGCTGCCTGAGAGGTGATGCCGGAGTATGTGCGGCCAGGACTTAGCTCAGGCTGAGCTATGTAAGTAATACAGTACAGTGTAATAACACAGCTACTAACATTTTAGATTTGTTTTCAACTTTTAATCTAACAACTATAAATCTAAAATCTACCTCTAAAGCTCAGGCTTCATAGCATTCTGATACTTGCAGGCGACCATTATCAGACCACTGCTATATGTACAATAACTTGGATCCTTTTTCCTCCTTGAGATGTTTTCATTGCACACAGACATCGGCATTGAAGAGATTCAGCCATTTTTTTTTATCATAACTTAGCCAGTGCGTGCTGTTAGCCAATGGAGCTGCAAATTTCATGCAGTCTCTCCCTGTATAATATATTTGCTAAATACTTGCTGAGTGTTATTAATATTCACTATTCTAAACACTAATTATCAGCTCGTATATTAACATCAGCAGCCCTCATCCTTTTATATGGGGCGTGAAATAGTTGATGGTGATAAATGTACAAGCAGGTGAGACTGGAAGTGCTAGCAGAAAGTTATAAAATACAAATGATGAGAACTAATTCCTGTGCTGCTAAAAGGGAGATGTTGAAGAGCAGATTTACTGCGCTGATCTGGGAGAGGGAAACCAGAACACCCTGCGGACTAAAAGATGTTCTGCACTGATAGACTGATATAACTTTGTAAATGGCTAAGCTTGGCAGGTTGAGATCAAGTTGTAGTGAGCCTTTCTGGCTGAAGATCTGACCACCAGTCACTTCTACTGTATACACTACTCACAAAAAGCTAGGGATATTTGACTTTTGGCTGAAATTTCAGGATTAATATAACGTTTCTTGAATTTTTTTTCAAATGAACTAAATGAAACCATCTCTTACCTTTAGAATGCACATGTCTAGTTGTTCGGTTTTCCAGTACTTTTTGCACAACTTGCTGATCTCTAAGAAGGAGCTTAATGGCCAAATTTACAATAGGTGTTTAGTCCTTGAATCACCCAATAAATTTAGGGGATCAATTTGAGTTGGGATTTAAACATTCCTCCTCCTCATGCTGTATATATAGACATCATGAGACCAAGGCAACACCTTACAATTGATCAACAGTGCCTCGCACTGGCCACTGAACTTATAGTGTTATCAGCAGGTTGTATCACAAATGCAGAGAGACTGGAAGAGTCACAGAAAAGCAAAGAAGTGGACGTCCTTTGGGTCCGTCACACACTGATGACCGCTTCATTGTAAACAAATGCCCTGCGGAACCGGATGATGAATAGCACACAACTCCAGGCATGGTTAGGGTAGGTGAGAGGTAACCAATTGACACATCAGATCATTTGTAACCGTTTACATCAGCATGGTCTGCATGCTAGACGACCGGCAAGGGTACCTGACCACACCACCAGGTATCATGGTTTTGCATGGGTCAGAGAGCATCTACGTTGTGGTCAGTGGTCCTCAATGCCGTTCAGTGATGAAAGTTGACTCACTTTGAACAGAAATGATGGCCGCTAACGATGCTGGAGACGTCAAGGAGAGTGCTATGCATCAGCCATGTCAGATACCCTTGCTGGTCGTCTAGCACGGAGACCACTAGGGTGCCTCTCACCTCCCTTAAATGTGCTTAGAGTTGTGTGGCATTCGTAATAAGGTTCTGCAGGGCATTGTTTTCAATGAGGCGGTCATCAGTGTGTGATGTAGGCAAAGGACGTTCACTTCTTTTCCTTTCTGTGACTCTTCCAGTCTCTCTCTAACTTTGTTGCAACCTGCTGGTGACACTCTGTGACACTCTAATCTCGATGGCCGCTTCCGTCAGAGAGCATCCTGCTTTAAGCCTCGCAGTGGTTAAGTACTGATGATCAATTGTAAAGTGTTGTCTTGGTCTCATGATGTCAAAATGTGAACAGCATGATGATGAGGGCTGTTTAAATCCCAATTCAAATTTATTGCGTGATTCAGGGATCAAGCACATGTTGTGAATTTTGACATTAAGCTCCTTGTTAGAGATCAGCAAGTTGTACAAAATGTACTAGAACATTGAACAGTTGGACATGTGCATTCTAAAGTTCAGAGATGGTCTCATTAGATTCAAAAAAAAATTTAAGAAAATTTATGTTCATCCTGAAATTTCAACCAAAAGTCAAATGTCCCTAACTTTTTGTAAGTAGTGTATATAGATACAACCAAAGATAATGGTGGACATTTGTAGAATGAAACTGGTTCAATATATACCCAACAACCAAACATGGTTATCTCAAAATGTTCTGTAACATGTACCCTATTACCGCATCTCTTCATCTATAGCAAACATACAAATACAATTAGGTATCCAAGATGTAAGGTCAGGTATGATATGGAAGGATGGTCATTACTGTTTACCTGACAACTGTCCTCGATCCATATGGATAATATAATCCCGGATTCATTGGGCTATTCTTCTGTCCTGGGTGGGCAGAGCCATGTCTCACATCCGGGACAATGCATGGTTATTGGATGTCTACATTCTGGAGTGCACTGGACATTTGGGATTTGCTTCAAAAGTTCATGGTCTACAGGATTTGGCGCTCTGAAAACAGAAAAAGAGCTTTAGGTCTTAAAATATGTCTTTTAAATTAATTGGCTTGGAATGCTTGAACTAAAATCAACAAAAGGTTCTGCCATTTGACAGCTGCTTTTTGTTAACATGATCTTCTGTTTATAACCTAATCACCAGGGCTGTGGAGTCGGCAAGCCAAAGCCTCAATTTCCCAAACCTCCGACTCTTGACTCCCTCATACATGGCACATGTTTAAGTGATAACTTTACTGTAGTAAGATGGTAACATTGGCCTTTGTGTCACCTTATGATACAGTAATCAAGCTAGTTAGAACATACAATGACAAACAAAATGGTAACAATGTTTTGATCTTTCGACTTTGAGGCTCCATATCTCATCATACACTACAGCTTTGTACATGAGGCTCCCATCATTTTATAGACAATCATCTTATCTTATACATAAATTTGACTTGCAAGTATTTTGCATCTACTTAGTTCTGCAGATTCTTTCCGTACTGCTTTGTTACTGTTTTCCCCAAAAAAATAAAAATTTTCAATTTTTATTTTTTGTTATTTTGGAAAACCCACCTTTGATTTCAATATTCCCTGAACCCTTTGGGCTTTGGATCAGATTCAAATGTCTTGCCCCAAATCTGATCCCAGGTCTCTTCACACATTCCCCCAATTTTGGTGAGAACGGATTTTGGTACGAAAACAGCTTTTTCTTAAATTACCAAACAATGTTCGTTGGGTTGGGTTGGGGATATGGGGGCCGATCCAGAAAACTCTCTTCTTATCATTAAACCCTTTCCCTTTCTCAACCTTGAATATGTTTCGGGTCGTTGTCCTGTGGAACACGTCTCCTTTTTTTTCCCATAGTATCAATATATAAGTAACCATGTTGTAGGTTATCAAATATAGCTCAGCATTGAGATCAACAGTACCCTGGTTAAGTATCCAACATTTTTGGCTGAAAAAGAAAACCCAATATCAGGGGTTTTCCCTCCACCAAACTTGACCGTTTCTTCAATTTCCGGGTTTCTTAGCCCCATCTTTCAAACCCCATTTGCACCCATCAGACCCGGTCTTTTTACTTTCATCCTTTGCTCCAAATCATCAATTTCCAATCTTCTATTTTTCGTACTTTTTTGCAAACTCGAGCCAACGCTTTTTATAACAAGATTGAAGTCGAGGCTTCAGGCCATCATTTCATACTTGTGTAATGTGTGTTGCCCGGTGCTTGCATGGACTTCTGTGATTTCACTGTTATGAAGCATGCGAGCCGGCTCCACTGCCAAGTCTATGGCATTAGAACTGATTAACCTTTGTAATGAGCGATTGTTGACTGGTATTTTGCCTGGTGTTCCCTTTTGGTTTTTGGAATGGATGTATGGGCTTAAATTTTCTATTCTTCCCAGCTGTCACTTCCTCACATGATGAGTTTGAAATTTTTTTGGCCGAGAGACGCTATTGATCAGCTGGGGCTGCTGCTTCTCTTTTCTTGGGGAAATCTTCTTCTGGCTGCTTGAACCAGTGACCTTTCATTTTGGGAATCCCAAAATAGCAACTAAGCTATTAGGGAAGTGAGAACCCGGTTTTAATTTGTACATACAAGAAGAAAAAATTGCCCCACCACCAGGAGCAAAACGGAACAATACAGTTGCATGACAAGAACTGCAAAACTAAGATATGTAAATGTTGCAGGTAAATTTATGTTGGAATAGCCAAGATGATAATCATAAAATGTGGATCTACTTTAAACTGTGTGGATGGTGAGATATGGACCTAAAAGTCGCAAGTTCAAAACCTTTTGCTTAGGGGAACAAAATATATTTTTTGGGATATGCCCTTTTTAGAACACAAAAAAATTGTAAATAGAAAAAACATGCAGGAAGGGGGAAAAAAACCATTTTCAAAAAAAGCCCTAAAAAACATTTGGGAGTCTTTTAAATTTGTTCTGAGAAATAGTATCGCCCCCATCAGACCCCATAGATGACCTCAATCTGATCTCATTATTTTCAGGTAGAGAAGGCCTCTCTACATAACTTGGAGGGGGGGCAAAGGGGTGACCCCAGGGGAAAATTTTCTCTAACAATCTCGGGAAAAAGGAATTCTTCAGGCACAGTCAGGTCTGATGAATGGTTTGAACCCTTCACCTTTAAAGCAAGTAAAAAATTTTGCTGAAATTGGTAAATCTGTTTCCCTTGACAGGGGAATCTTTTCCCTGCGGAAAACGCTTTGCCTGCTCCATGTCATCATTACACCCCATTTTTGTGAGGCGAAATCGGGGAGAAAAACCGGGCAAGCCCCAAATTTCCTTTTGCCGTTTGACTGCACCCAACTATTGGGGACCAATTCGTATTTTTTGGGATTGAGTTGGCCATTATATAACGCTCAAGACCCCTGCAAAAGGGGGCACCGGGACTCCACTGCCCTGCTAATCACATGTTCTTCTACTGGACTACCCAGTAAAACCGGGCTCGGGTAACGCATCATGTTACCACAGTGTCACCAGTCATTGCCAGGGGAAGCTTTGTGCAGCCAATTTAGTATCATGATGTTTATTAGAATAAATAGGAAACAATATGCTCCCTGTTTTGGATATCCCCCTCCTTAGGGCGTCTAAATATGTCAAGCTCTTTAAGTAGGGCATGAATTTTGTAGTCTGGATCCCTGACTTTCTCTCTCAGTGCATATACAAATCTTAGGATCATATGATCTGCAACTGACCAGATGCTGAACCACTGAATTTGGGAATGCAGGGTTTGTTTTTTTTTTCCTTACCCCCTTTTTTTCCTTCCCTCTCCGGTCGTTGTTTTGTCAAAGGCTTTTTAAAAAACAATCTATCTGTACCCAATTATGCTTTGCTCAGACTGTTATATCGTAGTTATGAAGGTTAATTTGCGTTCGGAGGGTTTGTGCAGATTTCAGCAGCTGATGTTCTTGCAGTGACTTTAATGGCTGGTGAAGCTCTGCAAGTTATTGTGCTCCCCTCCCGTTGCGCTCACTGTTTTCCTTCTTGCACTTTCTGTGAAAATAGAGCTTTTATATTTCTTTTGAAGTCAAAAATTTGTCCTGTCTGCTCAGATCCCAGTTTTTCAAAGCGGAAGCATTGAACGTAGCTGTATCCGCATAAAATTATAATGTAGCTATCTTCTCCGTAAGCAGATTCTGAGCTGGTAAGGAATGACTCTTCAACCTTTTCAGATGTCAATTATTAACTTTCAGCCACCATCAGACAAACTTTAGTATTCAGCTTGAAGGAATCCGGAATACACAGATATCTGGAAATCAACTGTTCCTGATCATAACTTAAATCAGGAGTATTGAATACTTTTGCTACCCTATATGAGGAAATCTTAGGCTAGGTTCATATCTGCATCAGAGGTTCAGTTCCGAAGCTCCCGCGCAGAGGTGAAAACGGAAGCATGGGATCAATCTCAATGACCGACACCATGGTGGAAACGAAAGCATGGGATCAATCTCAATGACCGACACCACGGTGGAAACGAAAGCATGGGATCAATCTCAATGACCGACACCATGGTGGAAACGAAAGCATGGGATCAATCTCAATGACCGACACCATGGTGGAAACGGTGGTTTCCACCATTGAGAAACGGATCCCATGGTTTCTGTTTTCACCCTTGTGCCGGAGGTTCCGAATTGAACCTCTGACACAGATGTGAATCTAGCCTTCTCCTTTTAACATGGTACCAATGACCAGGAACAAATAAGCAAAAAATTGTATTGGTTAAAAACATGACTTTCTCTCTGTAGCGGCACGTGCCACAGTCTGACACCCCGGGCCCCCTGTGGGGGACCCCCTCTATCGGGGGGGGTTTCAATCAGTGGTCACGCCTGCTCCCAGCCCAGGCACCACTGGTTTCCTTCTCCCCTCTCCAGTGCTCCCTGCAGCTAGCCATTTTCAAAACCCGACCTCCCCTTGGGGGTGCACGATTTTTAAGGGGGCAGCGGTACACCCAATTTCCCAGCCAGTAATTCTTGGCCTTTGGCTGTTTTGGCATTTACCCGCACCCACGCCCAGTTATTGTGTCCCTTTCCCTTTTGGTCAATTTTTTGTGCATTATTCCTAATTTTCACCCGTTATCGACCTCCTACTTCTTACCCCTTTCCTTGTCAGCTGCCTGTCCTGACCTCACACCTGTACTTGACCCCGTTTGTACGCTGCCAGCCTTGACTGTTTGCCTGTTCCCAACGATGCGTCTACCTTATCCTTCGGTATCATGCTACTCTTCGCGTCCTCTCGAGGACCTTCGTCGGGGATAGCTTCCTGAGAGTTCTTCGCAGCATAATCCAAGCTAGCTTGCAGCGGGTTTTGGTGAAAAAACCCGGGGATTTTAGACCGTCCCGGATAGGTTATCCAACCTCAAAAAGGCCATGGGTTTTGGTCAGCTGCATTTATCCAAACCCAAAAAAAGAACTTTGGTTTTTTTTAGTTGGATCAAAGGTGAGAACTAGACCCAACACTCAATTTGTTTAACATGAAAAAATCAACTTATTGGCTTTTTTTTCATATTGATATTTGAGCTTTCTTCCAAATGTAGGAGCCTTAATTTAAGAACCAAACTGTACTTTATGGAGACTCTGTAATATACAACTCTACCAGCCCACAGGGGCAGTGCCATAATACCTTGCCTTTTTGAGGTGTGTACAAAGCTAGATCTAATCCTCGTTTATGTTGTGTTATTACTATTTGTAATGTTATCCCTGCTTTGCCTCACTTTGCAGGATAGATTATAATAGAGTAGGAAATCATGATGCTGCCCCATAGAATACTCTGCTATTGCCCTGAAACAGGGTAACACCTAGTCTGACTATGATGCATCAGCAAAGAGAGAATGAACTTGACCTGAATAAATTATATTCAACCAAAATTATGCTGGTCCTTTGTGCGTCTTGATTATGCCTCAGGTTTTTCACAATGACATAGATTAATGTGAAGATTACACCTGAACAATCAGGCACCTGTTTTGCGCCATTTTGACCAGGGCCTTCATGACATACAGCATATACTTGCTGCTTGTAAGGGCGCCCGGCTATGACATTGATTTGTGCCTTTCTCCTCTACCTCTCCCCAAACCGTCGCATCATTAATTTCGACACTGTTCCCAGCCCCCTTCCTCCTCGTTCCTCTCTTCACGTGCCTTATCAAGGGCCACCTGCATGTGTGTCGGGGAGATAGCTCAGTGACTTCTTCCTTGGGATTTAAGTACTGGGCAATAGCTTACACAGAGTCCCATTCTCTAGATGACTGCTCGGACATGATGTAGGAAGCCTTATCTTAAGGCTGACACAAATTTGACATTAATAGAAAAACATGTGTCCTTGATGTGTGAAGAATCTCAATAAGGTTTTTGTGCTCGGCGCTTTCTCCCCATAGCTGGGAAAAGCCCAAAGGTCTTTGTATCTGCCATCACGATTTGGTTCTGTCGTTCAAATGCCACCTAGTTTGTGTTTTAGTGATTTTCCTAATGCCCTAAACAATTTAAGTTCACTTTGTAAGGTTTTTATTTTTTTATTCTATTAATGAACAGCAATATTTTTTATATATTTTTATAGGCAAATGTGTTTTGTAAAACAAAGTGACTAAATGACTTTAAGGACTACCCCACTGTATACAAAAATATAAATGCTATAAAACCGCCCTATATGTACAAGAATATGACTACTATGATACTGACCCCTTTATACAAGAATATAACTATTAGGGGCCGTTTACACGGCACAGGACAAATACCGGTCGGTTAGCGGAGAAAATCACTCCCCATTCACATAGACATGTTCATCTTCCATCTGAAAAACGGATGGAAGAATGAACATGTTCTATGTATCTTTGACCACCAGTGGTCTGAAAAGCCAGCGGGTGGAAAATCTTTGCAGTGCGGAACGCTGCACGGCTTTTCCTTTAAGGTCCATGTAAAAGTTTGTCAGCTGGTTTTCAAAACCAAAAACCGGCTGAAAAGCCGTGCCATGGGGACAAGACCTTACAATGCTTGAAGGGAACAAGAATATAATTAGTATGGTGCTTACCATTATGTTCAAGAATATAACTAATATAATACTGCCCTCTGTCACGTACACACTCACCAGCCCGTGACTGGGGGTCACTGTAATGGAGTCGCTTTATTACCACTTGCGCTCACCTCTCACTCAGGTGGCAAATCAAGCATAAATCACACCCCCCACACAGTTCCAGCACCCCAAAGTTATCCGCTGCCACCACCTTCCTTCAATAACCAAAAGAACAGGAAATCAGATGGAAGGACTCTGATCCCAAAAATATGTACTTAAAACACTTAAAAAAACCGCGGCGTTCAGATGCGCAGCTCAGCTCTGTCTTGAAAAGAATTGACATACAATTCTTTTCAAGACTGAGCCAAGCTGCACTTTTGAAACACGCAGCAGCGATCCCTCATCTGAACACCGCTGCGTGTTCGTCATATACAGCAGTGTTAATCTCAATGCTAATTTTTTGATTTGTCTTGGGGACCGATGGTGCGGACCCCAAGACGGATCCTAAAAGCGCTTGTAACACGGAGTGTAAACTCCGTGTGAACAAGCCCTTACAATGCGTCAGCTTTCAAATCCAAGGGGTATGGATGAATGAATCTGAATCAATCAGAAATTGAACCCCAGGCTATGTACATCAGATTTGAGACTGGCCATGTGTTTTATAGGCCCAAGTCTCTATCTCCAGTTCCACACCTTCTATCAGCTAATTAGGATAATTAAGTCACACTCAAACCTCCCAACTTTTAGAGATTGCAAAGAGGGACACATCAGGCCACGCCTCTAACCACACCCAAAACATGACATCACACCAAGACACACCTCTAACCACGCCCCCACACATACATGGCAATCACGGGCTGTGCTTCTGCGTTGACAACTCAATGAACTATGAACTTTTTGTGGCTAATCTTTTATGGTTGTGTGGGGTCACAGGCCACGTCTGCTTGGTTTTCTGGTTGGAGTTTGTATATGGTAAGAGACATAAAATTGTCATCAATATGCTGCTTATCAGATATGCACTGGGTTGTAAAAACACACGGGGTAACATAATTGTCCCAAAAGGTTTGTGATTTTCCCTGGACACAGGCTGCAAATTCCATTCCCAAAGGAGGATGGTGGGGGTGGGGGATCTATGAGCTGCAGAAATGTTATCCTGACGACATAAGCATGGCTGAATGTCAATACCGAAGACACCTAATACATACATACAGTTCTTATGACGGTTATAAACAGACCTTATGATAATATCATCAGGCCTTGTCCTCACACCCTCTACATGCAAGATTATATCTACTATAACAATGCCCCAATGTACAAGAAAATAACTACTATAATAAAGCCCCAATGCACAGGAATATAGGTGCTGCAAGTTAGGTCTATATATATTTGAGCACTGACACAATTTTTTTTTTTTTTAACTGTTTACTGAAACATATTGAAGTTATTTATATAATGGACATAGACATAAAGGGCCTCATGTATGAAAACTGTCTAGGTCGAACACTTTTTTTGCCCATAGCAACAAACTTCCTATAGTGCTCTGGAAAAATAGGGAGCTCTGTTTGGTTGCTATGGGCAACAAAGTGAGTTTAAGAACTAGAGTTTTCATACATGTGGCCCAAAGACCAGACTTTCAACTTTCATCTGAGGGTATCCACATTAAAATTGCATGAAGGATTTAGGAGTTTCAGCTTCTTAACATGTGCCACCCTGTTTTTAAAGCGACTAAGGGTATGTTCACACGATGTACTGCGGCACATACAGTACGCGCCGCAGTACATCCTGTCTTTCGGGAGCTCGCGCTAATCCGCACGTACTCTCGCGGCGCGGGGGAGGGGGGGGGGGCAGCCCGCCGAACCCGACGACCCCATTGACATTCATTGCTCACCTGATCTCAGCCCAATTGAGCAGCATTTCACTTTTCAAAGAGGCCACAAACAAACCGCAACTGAAAACTGCTGCAGTAAAGGCAGAACACTAAGAGGAGGAAACTCAGCGTCTGGTGATGTCCATGAATTCAAGACTTCAGGCAGTCATTGTCATCAAAGGGTTTTCAAGCAGGTATTAGAAATTATCATTTTATTTAATTTGTCTGATCACTTTTGCGCCCCTGAAATGAAGGGATTGTGTTTAAAAAAATGCTTTAGTTCCTCACATTTTTATGCAATCATTTTGTTCAACCCAATGAAAGCTGAAAGTCTGAACTTCAACTGCATCTGCATTTGTTTTGTTCAAAATTCATTGTGGTAATGTACAGAATCAAAACTAATGAAATGTCTCTGTCCAAATATTTATGGACCTCACTGTACAATGCTGCTACCTATGTACAAGGATATAACTCCTATAATAAAGCATTTCTTGTAAATGAATACAACTACTGTTTGATCATCATACGCTCATTGACAAAAAACAAAACAAAACTGCACATATCGATGAGCCCTTGTATGAATACTCACGGTGACCGACTTTCACATGTGATCGCTCCCCAGATCATCATACCAGCATTTGGGGCAGTGTGTTGCTCAACAGCAAAAGCAGGATTGTAATGTCCACCGTGAGGACTCTATACTCGAACCCAGCTGTCAAGTCACAAGCAAAACCTGGTTTTATTGCTGAAAATGATGCAGTCACATTCTGTAGCCGTCTCTTTCATGACACCACTACAAGCAAAGGTGACTGTGGTTGGTAATCAATGGCAGGTCATGTAAGGGGTGCTGTGACATCAGATGTCTTTATGTTTAGCATCTGGACATGATCTGGTCAGACAGGGATGTGTAATGAAGGTGCCACCTGTGTCTGGATGATGGTGAAGGAAACTGTGGAAGCTACCGTTGCTTATTGGTTGATCAAACAATCCTCTCTACTGGTGGTATTCCAGGGCTGCCCGTGTGTGTATGCCCTCACAAAGTATTCTGAGGCCCTAGGCAAATAAGGCATAAGCGCTGCTCAAGTGGAAAATTTCGCTCACACCATACCTCCTTGCACCCCCTTTTCTTCCTTTTCACTTATCCATCCTCCCAGCCCTGCTCTTAACAGCTTGGTCAAACTTGTTCAGATAGCAGGTAGTTTGTCAAAATTACCTCCCTGTTTCTCACAGACCAGTGATGCACCTCCTCCCAAAGTTTGTCAGCTGCCAATGTCCGTGCCGTGCGAAGAGTGCATCATAGGGATACAATGTATGTCTAGCAGTCAGTGATGTTCCATCAAATGGTATACTACCCAGAAGTAGCCTCTAAGGGCCTTTTTGCAGGGCAGGGCAGTGGGGAAAGCACTTTTCTGCTCTTTTGTGACAAAATCAGACCAAACCTGTAATCATGTACATACCTGCCTGATACATAATTCTGTCCCACAACAATCCAACATTTCTGTCTAGGTGTGTGATTTTTTTTTTTTTTCTTTTGGTCAATGAGAGAAACCTATATGACCAATTAATTGTTAAAGGGGTATTGCCATGATCTAATGTTGATGTGGGATCCTCCAAAATGGGTATTTTAATCACTTTTCTAAATATATGTGATTAAAAAGAGTGAAGCCTCTGAGAGCTGCAGCCTCACTTAGATGCCCTTAGTTTCCTGACTGTTTACATTAGCCATGACCAAGAGCTGATCTGGCAAGCTCCTGGCCGCGCTTGCATTGTTTGCACTTCTTATCTGATGGCAGGGCACATGAACGAGCTTTGAAGGAAGGGGGAAAAAAAAAGCAGTGTTACTGGGCATCTGCACTAGGTTTGTTTCTGTGTCAGACCCTGGGTCTGCTGTATAGAGAATCCGCTGGTTGTAATGCAGACTCTCCCTGCTCAGCCCTCCTCCCTCCCCACCCTGTCTGTAGTCAGTGAACCCTGCCTGCTATTAGCTTATCTTTACTCCTGAGCAGATAAGAGGGAGAAAACAAAACCCGTATAGCTTGTGCACAATACAGTTATCCTTTGTGGTTTAGCCAAACATGTTTGCTCAACTACAGAGACTGAATATCAGCCTCAGGAGCGTGCATGGGAGGTGGAGCAATGACATCACAGAGGAGGTACTTGTTTTTTTTAAACCGAAACAAAACGCCCCTTTTTTCAAGGCTCAAGAGGGGAGTATCAGCCTGTTAGGTGAGGAAATCACTTCTTGGCAAAACGCCTTTAATAAATATTATATTGGTTGGGATCTGACAGCTAGAACCCCCACTGAAAATCCTTTGCTCCCCTCAGCCATAAGACTGCCCCTTGAAGGTTTTTGGAGTGGCGGTAGGCCATGTGCCGTGCCGCTGCATTTAACAGAGAGGTGTGACATTCTTCTAGCTGGAATACCTCTATATCTACTTTAATACAATTACCAATATATAAGAATATTACTATAATTAATTTCCTTACGATTAGGTATGTAGGTACTGTATTTGCTCCCTTTGGAAAACCATCTCCCAAATAATTTTCAACACTTTTTTTTTTTTTTTTTCCTTTTTTTTTTTTAAACTCGATTTAATAAAGTTCCAGCAGAAATGTGACACTTGTGCTATAATTATTTATTGATCAGCTCCCATACTCTTTTGTTGATCTTGCTTTTTCCCACAGATTAGAGTATTTTTGTAACATTGTTTGCTACAGAATTCCATCCCAAATCATGACTGATTTATCATGTTATCTAACAGGTGAAAGGTGTCATGTTTATGATCCCTGTCTCACAGGAGGTATCATGTGTCCCCAAATCTCACCTTCCTGCTGACTGATTACTAATATAGCAATATGTCTATAAATATTATCTGTCTGTGAATTCTTTTTGATAGATGATCACAACACCCTGACACCCGGCTTAGAATATATTCTATTAAAAACCCTAGATAGAGGTTTTCTGTCAGAGCAGAAGAACGATGATGTAGTCAAGTGGAAGCAGTCAAGAGGTTTTCACAATGTATACATAATTAAATGGAAAAATAGCCAATAGTTACAATGATAGGAGAGGCCCTTTAATGTTAAATGGTGAACAATTTCATATTATACTGCACATAAATGATTCTTATGTGCATGTAAACTGTTATTAATTTATTAAATAGGTTGTCCAATGGGAAGAAAAATATTCTCTAAATTTCTCTACTAAAGTTAGGCACTTTTACAATGTGCATGAATTATATTTTCTGTGGACCTCCTGCAATTCTACATCTGTAGTTTGCAGATAGGAAGCTCAGTAGTTGTGTGTTTTGGTACCCAGAAAATAGCTCTATGTGTAGCTTTGGCAATCAGGTGATAAAAAAGGTTTGGCTTTTTTCAGAGCAGCCTTTGAAGCCTTTAGGCCATGTCTCCTAAAGCTCTCGGCATTAGGGAGGAAAATGGGTGTCTACTGATGCTAAGGTTAGGAGGTAGATGGACAAAGTTCCTCGAGCTTGTAGTTTTACTGGGCAGATGGAAACCACTTTCTAATGGAAAAAATGCTGCTGAGGAGGAAGACCAAATACAGTACAAGAAATGGTCAGATTATCACAGAAAACATCACATGTATGTAAATGGCATAGGCAAGACATTGACTATCTATTAAAAAATAAGAACATTTAATGGTGAAATACTAGCGATAAGCAGTAAATCTATGTCAAACTAAGTGTCTGGACTACTTACAGCTGCTGTTATACTGTATAATGTTGCCTTATTGGATGTTTCTCCTCACTGGGCTACACTTCCCACAAAGGGAATTTCCTCGCAGCTGGACTGTAGATTCTATATACAATATCGTCACCAAATTTATTATATTTATATACACACATATATACACTCCTCAAAAAATAAAGGGAACACTTGAACAACACAATGTAACTCCAAGTCAATCACACTTCTGTGAAATCAATCTGTCCAGTTATGAATCAACACTGATGGTGAATCAATTTCTCCTGCTGTTGTGCAAATGGAACAGACAACAGGTAGAAATGATAGGCAATTAGCAAGACAACGAGTGGTTCTGCAGGTGGTGACCACAGACCTTTTTTTTACTCTGTTCTCATCCTTTTTGGCTGCTGTTTTGGTCACATTTTGTTATTGCTCCCCCCCCCCCCCCCCAGAGGTAGCATAAGGCGGTGTCTCCAACCCACACAAGTTGCTTAGACCGTGAAGCTCATCCAGCATGGCACCTCAAGGCGAGGTGTGGCACAAAAGTGAACTGTAACTGTCAGCATAATGGGCAGAGCATGGAGAACATCCCACGAGACAGGTCAGTACACCAGGAGATGTGGAGGGGGCCACAGGAGAGCAACAACCCAGCAGCAGGACGACTAGCGCCTCCTTTACGCAAGGAGGAATAGGAGGAGTGCCAGAGCCCTGCAAAATGACCTCCAGCAGGCCACTAATATCCATGTGTCTGCTCAAACTGTCAGAGACAGACTCCATGATGTTGGTATGAGGGCCTGAAATCCATCAGTTGCTGTTGTGCGTACAGCCCCACATCGTGCAGGGCGCTCGGCATTTGCCAGAGAACACCAAGATTGGCAGATTCGACACTGGTGCTCTGTGCTCTTCACGGGTTAAAGCAGGTTCACACCAAGTACATGTGACAGACATGACCGAGTCTGGAGATGTCATGGAGAAGTTTCTGCTGCCTGCAACATTCTCCTACATGACTGGTTTGGCAGTGGCTCAGTAATGGTGCGGGGAGGCTTTTCTTTGAAGGGCCGCACAGCCCTCCATGTGTTAGCCAGAGGTACCCTGACTGCTATTCGGTACCGGAATGAGAGCCTCTGACCCATTGTGAGACCATATGTAGGTGCATTGGGCCCTGGGTTCCTTCTGATGCATGACAATTCTAGGTCTCATATGGCTGAAGTGTGTCAGCAGTTCCTGCATGATGAAGGCTTTGATGCAATGGACTGGCCTGCCCATTCCCCAGACCTGCAGACCTGAATTCAATCGAGCACATCTGGGACATAATGTCTCGTTCCATCCACCAATGCTGTTGCACCACAGACTGTCCAGGAGTCAATTGACGCTTTTAATGCAGGTCTGGGAGGAGATCCCTCAGGAGAACATCCACTGCCTCATCCGGAGCATGCCCAGGCGTGGTAGGGAGGTCATACAGGCATGTGGAGGCCACACACACACTACTGAGCCTCTTTTCCTTGTCTTGAGGCATTTCCACTGAAGTTGGATAAGCCTGAAATTTTATTTTCTACTTTGATTTTGAGTATCATTCCAAATCCAGACCTCCATTGGATATTAAAGAGAACCTGTCACATAGGTTGTGCCCCCCTTGCTGAGGGCAGAACAAGCTAGTGTCAGACCTGCTGTTCCCAGCGCTGTGTCCCTTATTCTGTAACATGCAGCAGTTTTAGAGCATTTACCCCTCAAATCTTATTCATGAGTAGGTGTTAGCTCCACCCACCAAAGGCTAGCTCCGCCCACTGACAGTTTTTTCACATTTTTTTCTAACCTATTCAAAGTAATAGGTTTATCAGTTGAGGTGGGCGGGGTTTGAAAAAACTGCCACTCTGAAGGACTCTTAGGCCGTGTTCACACGGCTTATTGCCGACGGATTTGTGAGCCGTATTGAGCTCACAAATCCGCCATGAATAAGGGGGGGGGACGGGGGCCGGGGCAGCGGCGGGGGCGCTGCTCCCGGCCCCATAGACAATGCATTGTTTACGGCGGGGTCCGCTCCGTAAAAAAATGTGCATGCCCACTTTTCTCCCCCCACGCGGATTCGCCGAGCGGGGAGGAGCGACGGATTCCCACTGTTCTCTATGAGAGCAGTGGATTACCGTAATTGGCTGCCGCGGTTTGGGCGCCATACTGCAGCGCAAATCCGGCGTGCAGTACGGCGCCAATCCGCGGCAGAATAAGCCGTGTGAACGAGGCCTTAGAATGATTCTTCTGGCTGAAAACTGCAGATTTGAGCATTAAAGGGAACCTGTCACCAGGTTTTTCACATATAAACCAATTACACTGTGGTGTCCTGTGTAGCTAAACATAGCCCAAGCTGCCTTTATTTTTTTTTAAAAGGTGCGCTGTTACCTTCCCTAAAGGGACCTTTTTTATTTCTAGAATCTCGCATATTAATTAGCCCTCTGCCCATCACTTTTAATAGGGCTGGTTTTTGGGCAGTTATGCCACGCCCACTTATTCAAACAGCTTTCTGATTTGCATAATCTCTTTTGCAAACTCGCACATGCGCTCAGCACTGGCACATAAACAGGAAGTGGAGCTCTTCTACTGACTGCAGCAGTTCACCCACAGCTATAGACATCAGCAATGTCATTGCTGCTTAGTTCACTTCTTCCATCCTTTTCCCTAAAATGTTTTACTCTCTCTCATGAATATCTTTAGTGAGGATAATATTGAATAAATGATTTCATTAAAAAAGAGGAAGAGAGTGAGAAAAGGGGAGAGCAAGAGACCAGTAGGGAGTAAGCTAAGATGAAAGTATCCCTATCATCAGTGTCGGACTGGGAGGCTAGGGTCCACCAAGGAGTTGATTTTGGGGGCCCACCCTGTCTCCACCACCTTGAACACTGGACAATACTCAGTCCTCTTCAACATTACAGACCTATGTGATGACATTTTTCACACTAACCGTAATCAAGATGGAGCGCTGGGGCTTTTGAGTCTCCCTCACCAAATTTTGCAGCAGGAAAACGGGTGGTGAACAGAAAAGGTCTAAAGATATATTTTCCTCCCCCAGAATGATACATTTTACATAAATAAAAATATATCAAAAGCTACAACACAAATATTGCGTATAAAACCACTAAAAAAATGGTCGCACAATTACCAGGTAAAATCGCTATATAAAACCACAATCCCAAGGATAAAAATTTACCAATAATTCCACTAAGACCAATTACACCACATCATGACCAGATATCCACAACCACATAGTGACTTGAATAATATCACCAGCCCATTACTGAATATAAACCATTACACTTTGACCATTATCACTCCCATACAGTGACCATACAGTGGTAGATAGCATTTTGTACACAGGCAGAGTCGTAACTTGAAGCTCGGGGGGCCCCTATGCAAAAAGTTAAATGGCCCCCCCCCAAATACCATGTGTTTACTTACAAATGCTGGTTTATCTTCTTATGAGGCCCAGAAGGGCGACTGCTACCTCTTGAACCTATATAGCTACGCCCCTGTCCACAGGAGCTCTGCTGACAATAAAAAAGTGGATTACAGTTCAGGTACATTTTGTGACTCACAGGTTTATGTTTTCAGTTGTTCATGTTCCCTTTTTGTTCTCCATTTGGTTCCACACCTTCATGCTAAATTTTTTCCTGCAGATGTTGACACAAATATCCTAGAATCTTCACTTTTCCAGAAATCTGTTTTACCTTTTCCCAAAACCAATTCTATAAACAAACTTCCCCAGGAGTGGGGAGAGCGGGTACGGGCCAAAACCTTATAGGCACAGTCTCTGAGGAGGAACAAAAGGGACTAAACCCCTGGAGCTTTTGCTAGGGCCTGTACCCCTCAGAATTAGGGTATGTTCACACGTCTTATTTTGGGGTGCATTTCTACGTGGGGATTACGGTAATCCATAGCTCTCATAGAGAACTATGGATTCCGCCTCTTTCCCCCCCCGCGCGAAACAATACGATCGTATTGAGGCAACGGGGGTTCTTTTAAAATGAATACAGTGCCAAAAGTAGTGACTGGACGTGTTACCAGCGCACACCAGGGTGGGTGAGGCGGGGGGCCGCTCACCAGTGGGTGCGACTTGCCGCCCACCTCGCCTGGCCGCGCTTACTCTCTGACTCCGCTCGGCCACTTCACAACGCCGCGCAGAGTCAGTCAGTAGCTGCACACTCAGTGCAATCTGCGGGTTACAGGGAGGAGTCGAGGGATCGTTCCCCTCCCCCCTTCTCCCCTCTATATACAGTGCTCGGTGAGCGTTGTAAATACAGATCACATCACAGGGGTTTTGTGACGCACATTTGTATTTCGCAACCCCTGGGGACGCTGAATCTTCTTATTAAAAACAATTGTAAATCACCTTTGCTTTTTGTTAGCTGCGTGTTTGAGTCCATTTGGGGGACCACAGACAGATCCAAACACGCAGCTAAAAAGCGTATGTAACACGGAACTGAACCGCCTGTGAACATACCCTTACTCCTCACTCTACAAAGTAGGGTCGTCCCAGTTTACATTGCTCTCAGGGCAGGGTAAAAAAATTTCTTCTCCTTCAAGAATGTAGTCTGGCCGCAACAGCTGGCTAAAAACAAAACCAACCCCGACATATAAACCCCCCCAGCCTGAATACAATATCGCCACATATAGAATCCCAAAAAAAATAATCTTTCTCTGGTTTATGAATCTGTTTTTATTTTCTCTTGATGCGTTCTTCTGGCTATATTCATACTGCAAATACGGTTGCTATATGACAATGTATTCTCTAGATTTACCTGTGTTGGCTGGCAAAAGAAGGGTAAATGGGGAAAAGGGAAGGGTGAATGGAGGCCTTTGCCAGAGTGCTGTAGGAAGTATGCGCTGGCAGTGTAAATTTCCCCCACAGCAGGCATATAGCAAACCACCAAGGAACAGGCCACTGTACACCGTGTGAACTCACCCTTATACATGTAAGCTACAACATCACCCACAAGATGAAGAATTATATCTAAATAGGATAAACCCCAATATCCTGCAGTCGGGGACAGGCAGACAATCGCCTTCATTACATTATATAATATATATAAATATATATAATATTTTATATATAATATATTATAAAATTTTATTATAATATATATATTATATAATGTTTTCGTCTTGGCTGTAAAAAAAAATATTTGTACAGGCAAATAACTAACAGGTAAAAAGAAAAAATTTTTTCAAATATAAATCAACCCTTTTCATATTGTTAGTTTAAAATGTCAACCCACGGGACAGATTACCTTTTAAGGCTCTTCACATGGCTTATTCGGGGACTGATTCCAGCTGTACTGCGCGCCGAAATTTGCGCTGAAATACGGCTGGAATCCGTCCCAATCATTACGGTAATCCACAGTTCTCATAGAAAAACAGGGGATTCCGCCCTTCCTCTCCCCCGCTCTGCGAATCCGCCGGGCGGGGAGAAAAGCAACATGCACATTTTTTAAACGGCGTGTATGCGCTGTGAATAATGAATGTCTTTTGGGGGCGAAATCGCCCGCAATTAGGGTCGGCAATAAGCCATGTGAACTGGTCCTTTAGTGACATTAATGGTGCAATATTGAATTTATGCATAATATGTGTGTGTGGGGTTATATATGTATAATATTAATAACACACGTTTATACACAGACGTTTTTTATAAAACGCATATATACATTCACTTTACATATCACACATAAAATACACCCCAACATTTTTTAAACTCCATATACATATGTACACAAACATATACAAAACATACACACATGTATATACATAGATATATTCACACAAAAAAACAAGCACATATACACGCCCCATATACATACACAAACATACTAATACATGAAAAACACAAAAAGCACATATATACACTCACACAAAATACATATATTTACACACAAATACACACATTGACACACATACATGTCACACATGTATTACACACATACATGTACATTACATAAAATACACATGTAAAACATACACAGGACATACTTATACACATACACACATATACATATATGTACACAAAATATAATATACACGACATTTACACAAATTTACAACTATATATACAGAATATTACATACACAAAATATACATGCATGTACACATATACAGACATATTCTTACACACATATAATACACAAAATACATACACATACATATTTAAACACATATAACCCCATATTCGTACAATTACACACACATATACATCATACTTCCCAACTTTGAAAAGTAAAAAGCAGGGAGATTTTGAAGGTGCGGCGTGCCGCAGCAAAAATGTCCAAAAACCACGCCCCTCTTGATGGGGGGAGCCACTCCCCCTTTGGGAAAAAAGCCACACCTACGCCACCAAAACTGTGTTACGACTTTTGGATGAAAGCTGGGTTTTGGCGTCACCCAGCTTTCCATGACTGTCGGTTAGCCTATTCCACCAGGGAGAGTTGGAAAAAACCGCCAAACTGTGCCTACACCCTAAACCAATAAATTACAATAAAATTACCACCATACAGAGTATTATACAGTGGATTTTACATGTAAAAACCCGGCCCTTTCAGACAAATAAGTTGACTACAGTGCAGTAACAAATTAAGGACTCACCAAGACGTCTCCTGTTTTACCCGAAAAGTTACTTTCCCTTTTTCTTCTCCATCCTGCCCAGTACTCTTCCGACCAAACTGTCCCTCAAAATTTACCACACAAGCACTTAGAATCTATTTTTTCAGCACTTCCCTACCGTAGCCACCTCTACAAGCAAACCCTGGGTGAAGTGGGAGTTTAGGTGGAAAGTTAGGGGGGATAGGGTTTAGTGATAACTGGAGGTGAAGGATATGGGTATTTGGTGGAAGGATTATTTGGGGATGAGGGTTTGTATTTTGGTTTAAAGATGTAACACAATGTGGGGGAAGTGGGGTGAGAGAGTACAGAGCACATTTACAAATCTTTTTGGGGGGGCATAGGACCATCTCCCAGGAGGATTATGCTACGGTTTCGCCCTGCACTCCCCAAATCAATTGTGCAGGGAACCGTTCCCGCACCCCAGAAAGACATTGAGGGAATGATCTTCAGGGGGATGCGGAGATGGGAGGTTTTTACTTGTCAATTTTTTTTTAATGTTCTTTTATCATACAGGTTTCCCCCCTTTGGACTATGTCAAAACTCATTGGATTTATGTTTAAACCCAAATTGGTTTTATTCTTTAAAAAATGGTGAAAGAGGGCTGAAGTCGGGAGTGTTCATTTTTAAAAAAAAGTTTTTTTGTGTAAAAATTTTCTTTTTTTTATTTTTCCTTTAATTTCAGTTTTAAATAATGGGGGGTAACTGACAGACGCCTCTCCATTACTAGCGCTCGGGCTTGGTGTCAACCAGAAGTAGTTTTTGTCCCTCCCTAGGCCTTTACACTAACCCCGTGTCACTATTGCCCCAGTAAACCTAAAACCCCAGGGGGTACGGGAAAAGCCGGGAACCCTCAGAAAAATGGGACCCTCTTTAAAGTAATGGTTTGCTCTGGGGCGGGCTGTGGGTTATATTTTTAGAAAAGAGAAGGGACCATGTTAATACCATCCCTTCTGATATTAAACAAGCTGCACTGTTGGTATTAAACCTTGGCATGTTAAATGGAAAAAAGAGAAGGACCCTCTCGTCTCTTATTTTTTCAAATACATTTACTTATCGAGAATCCTAAACTCGGACCTCCTGTATCATTACATGGAGCCCGTTGCAGATTTTTCCCTAAAAAAACCTTTTTCAGAAAAAAAAAAATGGGCAGGGGTCTCCCCCAATTTCATAACCCCAAGTATAACAACAGCGGCAGCCTATAAATCAGAAAGGAAAGGGAAAACCATCGATACTGGTTCTTATTCCATTCTAAAATACCACCTGCACTGCTCCAGAAGCGACCCTCACATTAGAGGGTCCCACTTTTGATGGTTACCGCCCTTTCCCCCTTCCATACCCCTTTTGTTTTGGGGTACCCGGGGTAAATAAGAAACGGGGTTAGTGGGCAGCCTTTAGGCAACAAGAAACACATCTGGCTGACACCAAGCCCGAGCGAATAGAATGAAAGGGCGGTCATACCCCCCACTATTATCACTGGGAAATTTTATGGAAAAAAACCCCAAACAAATTTCACGGAAAAAAACTTTTATTAATAAACACTCCCACACCAGCCCTCCTTTAACCTTTTAAATTTTAAGAAAAAAAAGTCCAAGGATTTGATCCCGGGTGTCCACATCCGACGTAGCCAAATGGGAACTGGAAAGTAAAAATACACTCATACCCATAGGCTGGAAAAACCCTACACATCTAAAAAGCTGGTGACCCCACCCCCCACAGGTAACATCCAGCTTTCCATGATAGAAACTGATCCACCTTTGGGGATGAAATGTCAAACCACTTCCCCGATGCTGAATGGCTATTGCATAGGCAATTTACCAGGTCTGTTCCCTGCGGCCCGTCCCTGCCCTCTGCAGCTTGCCAAAACAGACCACAGGGGCATAGAAAGGGATCAGAGGGCAACTTTCTAACCTCCTTGTGGCCTTTTCTCCTTTCCATTGAACCAGCCAGAGACAGACCGCAGGGGCCAGGGGGACAGGAGCCAAGGACAAAGGATTGGGGGAAAATCCAACCCCCCTTTCACAATTCAAACACACACCCCCCCACACCAAACAAACCCCCCCCCCCAGAGATCAACCCCCACACACAACCCCCCTCGCACAAACACAACCCCCTCCACTACACTGAACACACACACAACACCCCTCGAACCCAAAACGAAATACACACAACCTCGCACCCCACTGAAAACACACACTGTGCCACACCCCCTCTTGCAACACACCACCGGTTCCCCAAACCCCTCTCCTCTGCGACTCTTCTGCCACCCAACCTCCTCTGCAAAGAACACTCTGCCACCATCTCCTTCTGCAAAAGCACACCTTTCCAACCCTCTACCTCTGCTCGCACACTCTGCCACCCCTCTCCTCTGCACGCACACTCTGCCACCCATCTCCTCTGCACGCACACTCCTTGGGACCCATCCCTCTCTGCCGCACACTCTGCCACCCATCTCCTCTCACGCCCCTCTGCTCTCCCCATCTCTGCACCCCACATTCTCTGCCACCCATCTCCTTTTTGCAGCACCCCCTGCCACCCCATCTCCCTGCACGCAACTCTGGCCCCCCATCTCCTCTGCACGCACACTCTACCAACCCATCTCTTGCAAGACATACCTGGCACCCATCTCCTCTGCAACGCACCACTCTGTGCCCCCCACCCTCTGCATCCAAACTCTGCCACCCATCTCCTCTGCACGCACACTCTGCCACCCATCTCCTCTGCACGCACACTCTGCCACCCATCTCCTCTGCACGCACACTCTGCCACCCATCTCCTCTGCACGCACACTCTGCCACCCATCTCCTCTGCACGCACACTCAGCCACCCATTTTCTCCCTGCAAAAACCCCACTCTGCACCCATCTCCCTCGAAAGCACACTCTGCCACCCATCTCCTCTTCAGCCAGCACACTCTTTCCACCCATCTTTCCCCCTGCACAAAACCACCTTCTGGCGCCACCATCTCCTTTTGCACACACTTTTGCTTTGCCACCCATCTCCTCTCTGCCCAAAACTCTGCCACCCCTCTCCCCCCTGCCCCACACTCTGCACCCATCTCCTTTTGCACACTTTTGCCACCCATCTCCTCTACACACACTCTGCACCCATCCCTCTGCACGCACACTGTGCCACCCATCTCCTCTGCACGCAAAACTGTGCACCATTTTCCTCTGACCACACTGTGGCCCCCCATCTCCCTGCACGGCACACCTTTTGCCACCATCTCCCCTGCACAAATTTTCCACCAATCCCGTCCCTTCACGCACTCTGGGGGCCACCCATCTCCCCCGGCACCACACTGTGGGCCCCCCATTTCCCTTGCAAAAGGGACACTGTGCCAAACCCATCTCCTCTGCGTACTCTTGCTCTAAAACCCCCTTAACTCCTTGACGCACACCACTTTCTCCACCCAAACTCCTCTGCACGCACACCTTGCCACCCATCTCCTCTTTCACACAACATCACCTGTCCTTGGTGCTGGTTTCTATTCGAGGGGGGGTGGACCTTGCGGTTTCCCCTAAGTGCCCCGCCCCCTTCCCGTAGTGCTCGGGGGGTCCCCCCCTCTCAACCTTCCTATGAAGCACGAGAGTATTGCCGGCCGCGGCCGAGGATTGGGGCTTTCAGGGGGGTCTCAGAGACCCCCAACCCGAATGCCTCCTTTTACACTAAAACCTCAGCAGCTCTTTTTCCCGCGGGGAGGGAACAATGAAGTAAAACTGAAAGACGGGAAGTGCCTGTTATTAAAACACTTTAAACCCCATCGCGGGGGGTTTTAAAACAACCCAAAAATTACAATAAAGGGGGGTGGTTTATGCAAATGTAACTGATTTTTTTGACTCTTCCTGACGCAAAACGTAAGGTTTGGCTCTTTCAGCTCATTTTGAATAACAAAAAGAAGATAACATTTATTTTAAGGATTTTTTGTTTTTCCTTTATGCAAATAGGGATTGGGTTTTTTACAAGCCTTTTTTGGTAAGTCATTTATTTTACATAAAAAAAAACTTGGTGACAGGTCCTCTTTTTAAATACACAAAAACTACGCATCTTAAAGAAAAAAGGGACACAGCGCTGGAAAAAGCAGGGCCACATCCTTGTTCTGTCTTCAACCAGGGGGGGGATAACCTTGTGACAGTTCTTTTTAAAAATTTTTCTTTTCATTGATCTTTTAAAGTTTTTATTGTTCTCAACGCTTTCCCCGGAGAAAAATAAAAGAATGCATGGAAATATTTTTTTTCATTTTGAGATCTAGATTGGTATCTTCGCGTTTTTCCTTAATTTTTTTTGAATGATTATAAATTGGAAAATTTTTCCCCTTTTTACACTGCAGAGCCGTTTTCCCCCCACATCACAAGTCTCTCAGGGTGGCTATAACACATCCAGTTAGCCAGTCACCAAATAGGGAAGTAACGCAGAGTCTTCCCCACTGCTGTAATCTGCATTTCAGGACCGTTTTGCACAAGGGGTTTCCCCTTTTTCCATTTCTTTCCCTTTTATTGATTATCCGCTAAGGTATTTAGAGGTATTTGGGCAGTTTTTCATTATGACGTGTAGTTGATGTATTTATTTTTCATAGTTTCCTGGAGAAGCCCTTTACGTTTTAGTTTGGCAGACAACTCCTTTAACCATTGTTAATAATGAAGTCACTCAAGTACTTCACTCCCAGTGGGTCTCACTTCCTGCCTGAGTACATCTCTATTAGAAGATGTGCCTTTGTGCCTGCTGTACGGAAATTCTGCGCCTTATGTGTCTGGGAGCATACCTGAGATCCAGTTCTGATCTGACCTGCTGTGTACCTGCTTCAGCCCAGGGTTCATAACTAGATCTATAAATGGTTTTCTATAGGATTTGACACAGAATAGCTATTTAATCTCCTTGAAGCATGATTATTATGTAAAGTCACACAATGTCACAATTTAATCTCATTGTGCAAACTTTAATGATTTATCACTTTCACAGATTTCACTTGGCCGGGTTATTAATCCCACATTTATGAGATTTTTAGTCCTTTTTTCCTTTTCACCCAGTGCGCTCATATTTCCTTTGTGCGTGTGATTAATCATGTGCCATTAATCTTGCGGCAGTCGCGCACAGATACATACGTTGTGCGGCTTTTTTTTCTTTTTGTTTCAAAGATTGAAGGGCTTTCTTGGCCAGAAAGAAATTTTTCCTACCTGCTCAAAATGTTGTAAACGTTGGTGATGTCACTATTGATCGTATGGCGTAAAGTCATTATTAACTGCTTCTTGTGGTCACATAATGTTTCACACTGGTGGTTTCAGACCCTCTAAAGTGGTTGTCCAATGCCCATTTACCCTTTGTTAATCTACAAGTGTTTAGCCTAAAATATACGAATTTAGAAAGATGAAGTAAGTCTTTGAATGAAATTTGTAGTGAATCATCCTATTTTAGGAAATGTATCCATTACCTGTGAAGTTAGCCGTTAATTCTTTACTCTAACTACTATAATACTCATATTTGGGGGACAAATATGATATAAACAAGGGCCCCCTATGAAAGGATATAAACAACCCATCGACTCACACTATTTTGACCACCATTGTATTCAGTTAAACCACCACGACATACTAACCGACGGGGGGCTGCGATTTGACTCAAGAAGGTCAATGGCTTTCCCAGGTTCTGGAGGCCATGGGGATGCAGTGCATCCACAGATTGTTTGCAAGTTTTGTGCTAGAGCATTCATAGGGTGCTTTTTAAAAGGGCATTTTTTGGGTTTGCTTTTCTTGAATGGGTTTTTGTGCAGGAAGCGGCAAAAATTGCTGTAAAATCGCAATTTTTTTTTTTACGCGGTTTTTGTGCAGCAATGTACAGCATTAATTGCTGTGCCTTCCTGCATAAAAAACGCATTGAAAAAACGCACCCTGTGAGAGCACCCATAGAGTGAACATCAGGATTGAGGTGTTCCCACAGATGTTTAATTGGATTCAAGTCTGGGGAGTTAGGAGGCCAGGATAGTACTTGAAAGTGGTGTTCTTCCAACCAATGTTGGATATTTCTAGCCATGTGACATTGTTTTGCTGGAAGATCCCATCCGCTCCAGGAAAATCAATTAGTATTTATGGGTGGCTTCATACCCAAATTCGTTGAGTGGACCTCAGACCATAACGTTGCCACCAGCAGCTTTTGCTCTTCCAGCAATGATTTTAAGGTGTTTGTTCTCACCTGACAAGCCAATGTCTATCCTTTTGGTAAAGCATAAACCATGATTCTTTGGAGAAGGCAACCATTTGCCAATCAGAGGAGGTCCAATTATGATACTCAAACACCACACTTAAGCCAAAAATTATTTTGTAACGTAAATATACTCATTTATGTAATTTTTGCACGATGCATACACCTATTTTGCAGTACAATTTCAATATGCCAACATAGTTATGTTTACATGCATGTCCAGTATTTATCTTTACCTGCTTGAGAAAGGAAATTTTTACTTCCAAAACGTCACGGCTGCAACCTTATAGCGTAGCTATGCGTTTTCTAGCTCGGAAGTTTTCCGTTTAAACCCTATGGAATATTGAAAAATAAGTGACTGATCATGTTGACTGTCTAAAGAGAAGATCTTCATATATATAGAAAGCCACAATATTATAACCTTTTTTCTTCCTTTTTAATCAGTGCAAAATATATTCATTATAGTACAATGGACGTTATTTAAGAATATAAATAGGTAACCGTTACCGGGTAGGGTGCAAAAAGTGTGACACACTCAGAGGAATAGCAGGTTTTAGCCTGTGATTAAAAAGGAAGAAAAAGGTTATAATATTGTGGCTTTCTATATATATGAAGATTGAGCATATTGGGATTGGGGAATCCTAAAAACCTAGCCACGAAGAGGTAACGGGATATATATATTTTACTACAGAGTGAGACGTATGTTATGAAGTAGGAGCATTGTGTCTAAAGAGAAGTACTGGACATGCATGTAAATATAACTATGTTGCCATATTGAAATTGTACTGCAAAATAGGTGTATGCATCGTGTAAAAATTGCATAAATAAATATATTTGCGTTACAAAATAATTTTTGGCCTAAGTGTGGTAGTTGAGATATATAATAGGGTTTAGAAAGGACCCCATCTGTCAGGCTTTAGTAGATGCATGTCCAGCAAAGGAACAAGGAAAAGTTGCCTGGTTCCAAAAAAGAAAAAAACAAATAAAAAAACCCAAGGTTTTATAGTCCCAATTTTGGTATGCCAAGGAAAATTTAAAAAACCTTTTTTGCTGATAAAACTTCATTTTTCAGAAACAAAAAAGGGCCAAACCCCCTGCCCTTGGGGAAAACATGTTTCAGTAGGGTTCGCTGAAACTGTTTTTAAATTTTGTCTAGTAAAACCGGGCCCTTTTTGGGTGATTAAATGCCCTTTCTGTTAAAAGCAGGGCTTGGGTTTCAAGGGGCCCCCAAAAATGTTCACCCCAATTTAAAAAGGCCCCCCTTGGGTGCTTTGGGGAAGGGTTTACCATCCCCTTTTTTCCCCAGTGGTTTCCCTTTGTTTCCCCTCCCTTTATAAACCTCTCAACCCGAAAACAACGAAAAAGTTCAAAAGGGTCAAATTTTGGGGGTTTTATAGAAAGCAGGTTGTGGTCATAATTTTTTGGGCTTTACTGTGTTAAAACGTATGTTTTGTGTTTTTTTTGCTAAAAGTCTTAACCCTTTGGGTTCAGGGGAAATTTTGTCTTGGTATTCAACATTTTTCCTAAGCATCAACGTCCTTTTCTTGAAAATTATGAAAATTTTTGGGGCCCCGGGAGTTTTTATTTCTCCTTCAAATCTCGGGGTTAAACACCCCTCACCCTTTTTGCCATGCCAAAAAAACCCCCCTCAGTTCTTTTTTCATGAACTTTTAACTTTTGTAGTTTTTGGAGGTCTTTTTAAAAAAACCTTTTTACATTCAGGGTTTTAAAGGGGTTTAAAAATGCTCAAAAAACCCTTGGGTTTTTGGGAGTCCTTTTGCTTAACCCTTGTTTAGCAAATTTACAGAATTGCAAACTTTTTTGCCCCTGTTTCCCAGAAAGGGGGATTTTTTGTCTATATTTTTATTTAAAATAAAAAACCAAAAATTTCCCCTTAATTGGGGACATAATTTTGCCCCTTTTTCCCGGGGGAAAAGAAAATTTTAATTTTTGTTTTTTAAATTTTTCCAAGTGGGGGGAAAAAGTATTTGATATTTAAAATTTTTTTGGGGACTGGGTGCCTTTCTGGGGAAAAAAAAAAATTTTTGACAATCAAAGGGATCATGCACTTTTAAAAACTGCACCATATTGATTTTAAAATAAAAAATTCAATTCTTTTCCCCTATTTTCCCTGAATTTTAATTTGGGCATTGGGCCCCCTGCTTAAAAAGGGCTTTTTAAATACTTTAATACTGCACCCCTTTTTTAAGGAATTATAACCTTTCTATAAAACTGCCCCTTTGTTCCAAAAGGAAATATTAAAAATTCTTTTTAATTTGCTTTTAAAATATACAAGGCCTTTAAAACTTTAAAATTTTGCCCCCCATGTACATGAATATAAACTAATATTAAAAACTGCCCCTATGTACAAGAAAATTAAAATACTTTTAAATTTCGGGCCCCCTTTGTATTTTAAAAAATATTTAAATACTATTTTATGGGCCCCTTTGGGAGGAAAAAATTAACTACCCTAATAAATGCCCCCTAGTAGGAAAAATATAAAAACTATATAATTCTTGCCCCCAAAGGTTTGAAGAATTTAAAATTTTTTGTTCGGCCCCCCTTGGGGGAAGGGATTATAACCAAATATCGGGGGTTTGCCCCCTGTGAAGGGAATTTTTAAAAAATTAAATTTTTTTTAAGAATTAATTTTAAATGCCCCCTATGTTTCAGGAAAATTTTAACTAATTAATATGCCCCATATTTTACAGGGGAAAATTAACTACTTTAATACTGGGCCCCCCAATTTTAAAAGAATATTTCACTACTATAATACGGGCCCCTTTTTACTAAAATTTTAAAATACTATAAAAACTGCTCCCTATGTACAAGAATAAGCCTTTCTAATTTAAAACTGGGCCCCCTTTGTTAAAAAAAGAATTTTAAATACAAATATGTCCCCATGTAAAAGAATATAGCTAAAATAATAAATGCCCCCCAAAGTAGAAGGGAAAATAAAATACTATAATCCCGGCCCCCCTGTACCCAAAAATATAACCCACTATTTTACTTTTTTCCTTTTGTACAAAAGGGGATAGGGCCCCCATTTAAAACTTGCTCCCTAGAAACAGGGAAATAACTGCTAGATTTTTCTTTTTCCCCTTTGTCCCTTTAAAAATAACCTTATGAACTTAACCCCCCCCGTTTGCTGCAGCTTTGGTTTTGGGGGTCCCGATAGCTACGTTGTAAAAAAACTCTCAGCCCGGGAAGAAAGAATAAGGGATCCCCTTTTTGCTGTGGTCAGGGGAAACTGGCCCTTTTTCCCAGCTATATTTTAGAGGCCCAAAATTTCCCCTTTTTAAGAAGCCCCAGAGGAAGGGGCAGTCGCCCCTAGCTGCAAATTTGTAACCCAAGCGGGAATTTTCCCAGGGTACCCAAAACTCCTCCTTTGATTTTCCAGTTTTTGGTTTATGTTTAATTGGGCCAGTTAAGCCCGTTGGAAAAGTGGGCCCTGCTTTTTTGAGGGGTTAAAGGGAGGGGGCTTTCCCTTTTAGGGTATGAAAGTTTAATCTGTTTATTTTTGATCCCTTTTTAATATAGGAATTTGAACCCTTTTTTTTCTTTAATTTTTCCAGGAAATTTAGAAAACCCCTTTTGCCTCCCCAAAAGGGTTTTTCCCCCGGTGGAAAATTTTAAATTTTTTAGGGGAAAGTTTTTATAACAAAAATTTTGGGTTTTTTAAACCCTTTTCCCACACAAATTGGGTCATAATTTATTTTGGCCCCTCCTCATCCTCCCGGGGGCCCGGGCTTTCATCCCAAACCCTCAGAATTTCCCGGGGGACTGTCCCCTATTGTCTTCTTTTTTACTTTTTATCAAGTCAACTCTGCGTTTTTTCCCGGAAAATTGTTAATTTAGAATTCCCTGGGTTTGGGCGCACCCTGCAAAATTTAAACCAAAAAATTTTGTTTTTTCTGGGTCATTTTTAACCAAACCCCCCACCACCCTTTATTCCCCCTCCCCCAACCCCAAAACTATTAAAATTTTGCCCTTTCAAATTTTTCAGGCTTGGGTTTATCAGTCCCCCGGGCTATTTTTTAAAGTGGGGACGCTCTTTTTGGGGGGCCGGAGGTTTCCCAAAGCCAAACCCAAAATTTAAAATCGCAGGGGGGGAAGGGGGGCTCGCATTTTGCCCTTCTCCCCTGTTTGGGTTTTGGGGTCCATTTTCCCAACCCGATGAGGGGATAACCCCAATGTGTTAAAATGAGGGCCCCCTACACGTCCAAAAACTTTCCCCCCAATAATAGCAATAACCGGTTTGTGTTGACTCTGTGTTTGCTCCAAGATGCCCAAAAGGTTGGACCTTTTTACCTTTAAAACCCCCGACGGCCCCCAGGAAATTTGGGGAAAAATTTTACCCGGGGTTTTTTTGAAAGCTGCAGTCCTTTTTTGGGGGGGTTTTTTTTAGGTAATTGAAATTGCTGATCATCTGCAGTTATTTTTATGACCTAATCAATATGTTGACTGTTCATATTTGGTGACTAATCTTTCCCTTTTTAAACCCTTTTTAGTGGGGACCTTTGAAAACTGGTTTATTTCCGTTGGGTTTGTCATTTTTTGGGGGTTGGTCTACGGAGATTTTTTTTTTGTTTCATTTTTGTTAGGAAATGTAGCTCCTATTGTATGTATTATATTGGAACCATGTTGCAGATGAGTGGGGAAAAGGGGGGGGCCCAAGGGAAAATTTGACCAAAAAAGGATTTGTTTTGGTGAGGGGTTTTTTGGGCTTTGGGGATCAGGGGGAAGAGTTTTTTTTTTCCCGCCCCCTACTAAGCAGGTAGGGGGCCCGGGGTAGAGGCCTCTTTGCCCCCCCCCCACCAGAATAGGAAAAACCAAAAAAATAAACAGTTATTTATTAAAAGAAAGGGGACTTGGGGCAAAAGTTTTCCCCTTGGGGGATTTGAACGCCCGGGTTTTTGGCCGGGGGGGGGTTTTTCCCACAATGGTTTCGAAAACCAAAAACCCGTCCCAAAATCGCTTGCCCACTTTTTTTTCCCTTTTTTTCCTATGGGGAAAACTGCGTTAATATTCACACGCGCGGGGTTTTTTTCCCGCGGCTTTGGGGCCCCTTTTTTTTTTAACTTTCCTGTCCCAATTTTTTGACTGGGGGAAATTCCCCAGTGAGGGGGTCGCCACCCGGGGGTTTGCCCCGGTTGGTTGCGCGGCTTTGGGGGGCCCGGTTTCCCCCCCTTTCCTTTTAAATTTTCAGGGAGCAAAACCATCACCCCCCAAGGGCCCCAAACCACCCCCCAAAATTGCGCCGCGGAAAGCCTAAATACCCGCCCCCGCCCAAACCCCCCCGGGGAGACGGAGTTTGAGACGAAAGGTTTTTTGGGCGAGGGGTTTTTTTTGGCCCGGGGGGCCCCCAAAAACCTTTTTGTGAAAAATGCCCTTAAGGAAAAATTTTATTCAGGAAATTGGTTTTTTGTCTGTTTTTGGGCCGAAATTTAGTAAGGGAAATCCCCGACTTACATCGTTCTGATTTAATACCCTCCCCTTGTTACAAAAAGGGGGACCCCTTTTGGGGTTTTTGGCGGGCCCTTAAAAACTGAGTCAGCCCCAAAGAAAAAAAAACAAGTGCCAGGAATTTCCACCCGTGCCCTGGGGATACCAAAAACGGTTTGGGGGAAAATTTTTAAAAAAAAAGGGCCCCCAGACAGGGAAAAAAAAATGGTTAAAAAAAAAAACCCTTTTCCCCGCCCTTTTTCCAACACTATAAAAAAAAAAAGGCTTTGTGGAATTACATTTAATAAAATCCCTGTTCCGACTTACATAGAAATTAAACTTAAAAACAAACTCAGCCCCTTTCCCTTTTGTAACCCGGGGACGCCTGTATTTAGAATCCCCCGAAAATCCGCCCTAAAACCAGTGTCCCATGTCTGCAATAGAAAATCCGAGCTGTAGTCCACACAGCATGGATTTTTTAGTGTCTGTTTTGTATACCGCCCTCCGCCAGAAGATAGAACATGTTCTGTTCTCCGGCAGATTCCTGCCTAATTCCCGTAAAGTCAATGTACTGGGCCAGTGGCGAATCTGAAAACCGATTGCAGTTTTTAGCTTGAACCCGCGCCACAAACTGCAGTACGGGGATGTTACAATACAAATGGATTTTCAACAGTATTGTAACATGGCTGTGTAGACATCGCTTGTGGGGTAAGTCCAGCCAAAAGAGTTCTTCTGCCCCTGTCATGGCGACTCTCAGAGGAGCACATTGATGAATTGTTTGAGCTCAAAGCTCTAGATATGATGCCTTTATAGTGCTCCTCAAAGGCACCCCGGGTGGCTCAGTGGTTAGCACTGCTGCCTTGCAGCGCTGAGGTTCTGGGTTCAAGTCCCATCAAGAACAACATCTGCATGGAGTTTGCTTTTCCCGAGTTTTCATGGGTTTCCTCTGGGTACTGCAGTGTTCCCTACACTTCAAAAACATAAAAAAAAAAAAAAGCCTATCGATTTAGGTTAATCTGACATAATAGGCAGTAATCTACGTACAGAGATGTGGAATATAACGGTACTATAGTAATACTGTAGTATAGTAATGAATAAAATCAATAAGAGGGATGCGGAAGGTAAAAACTCATTAGGGTTTTCGGAAAAGACAATGGGGGTTTTCCTGCAGTTGAATTTCGGTGTTTTTATCCCGCATCATTTTCTGCATCAAAAAAATGGTTAGATAGGTATTTTTAGATCTTGCCATTTTGTTTTTTGTTTTTTTTACATTAATTTTACATTGCTATTTGCAAATAACGACATTTGTAACTGTATTTTTCATCTTTTTAAAATTTATATTACCATAAAAATGAAGGGGAACAAAGTTCTTTACTCCCGTTCTCCCCCAATGCATTTTAGAAAAATCCTTTTAACAGTTGTTCAAAAAAGAGAACCTTTTTAAAAATACATGGCCAACGCAGACGCATGAAATTATATGTTTCCCTGAATGCCGGTCCCCTAGAGCATTTTACTTCTGCATTGAAGGGTCCACTCAGATGTGGCATCGGATCCATTTCATCACACACCGACACCATTGACTACATTTCAACAGAAAAAAACCTGCATACTGACTTTTTTCCTGCATTTTTGGTTGAATGTGCAACAGGGGCTCTGATTGCACCCTTCAATGCAGATGGGAACTTGGACTTTACATTAACAAATATATAGAAACTTCACATACTGCGGGTACAAGCCCCAACAAAACTGAAAATTGTTGTTCACATTTTTACTCCTTTCCCCCCCTTATCCCTCAGGGAACATCGACGCACGGAAGTTGCCTGGGGGGGGGAAAACCGGGCCTGAATAGGGATTGCAGTAAATCCCATTTAGGGTATGTTCACACGGCTTAATGAGAGGGTTGTACGTCCCGAAATTGCGCCCGGTGTTGGGGGGGACTCCCCTGTCGGCGCGTATTCCTGGGGCCCCCGGGGGGGGGGGGGGGCGCAGCCCCCCGGCCCCTTAGACTATCTTTTTTAAAGCGATAGTCACTTTCCCCCCCGGGGCGTCAATGCGATTTTTTGTACGGCGGGGGAAGGAGGGTAAATCTTGTTCTCATGAGAGAAGTACCCCCGCGAAATACAGGGGCAAAAAATGCCCTAAAAATAAGCCGTGTAACTCCCCTTTTGGGGAGTGGAGCAGATTTTCAGTTGTAAGCCACATATGAAATCTTCTCATAGTTTATACTTTTCATACAGTAGAAAGCCCAAGGTTTTTTAAAACCGTGTTCCGCATTGTACTTGATAAGAATCGGTTTTTATTTTGTGCTTAAATTTAAAAAAATAATAATTAACACCCCCACACCCCCCCTTCACCCTGGTGCCTTAATGAGATGTCAGTTCAGGGGGTCTTGTGGTTTGCTGCAGCACCAATCCCGCCTTTTGGAGGTTACAGCTAAGCAAAGATTGGTTTTAAATCATGTGATTCATGAACGTGATGTCATCAGTAAGGGACGGGGGGAGCACTGGAGCTCTGGAACAGTGATGATGGGAAATGATTATGGGTTAATTTTTCTATTTTAGCACAGTGAGGGATGGTAGGGAGTCTTGGAAAGCCCCTTAAAGTATAATTGATCAGATTTTTAATGAACAAAAATTTTACTGTCCTCAGTTGACAATTTTGTTAGGTTACATTAATTTACCATGTTCTGTGAAACTTCCATGTCTTCCCTTTGAAATCTCAAGAAGTTTGAGTATTTTGGTTTTTTGGTTTAAATTTCGGTTGAAAATAAAAATTTCTTGACATTTTTTTTTTTAAAAGGTAAATAAAGCCATTCTTACCTTTGAATGAAAAATGTGCCTGAGTGTGTGGCATTAACATTTGGTTTTTGCACTGCAAATTTTTTACAATGAAGCTCTCATCAGTGTGTGATGGAGCCAGAGGATGTTCATTTCTTTGCCTTTCTGTGACTCTTCCAGTCTCTCTGTATCTGGTTGAACTGGCTGATGATAGACACTCTAAGCTCAGTGGCCACTTCTGTCTGAGAGCATCGTGTTTAAAGCCTTGCAATGGTGAGCTACTGTTGATCAATTATAAGGTGTTACCTTGGTCTCATGATGTCAAAAGGGGAACAGCATGATGAGGAGGACTGTTTAAATTCCTGTTCAAATTGATCCCTTAAATTTATTGGGCGATCCAGGGATCCGAAACCTGTTGCGAATTTTGCCATTAAGCGCCTTGTTAGAGATCAGCAAGTTGTGCAAAAAGTACTGAAACTTTGAACAGTTGGACATATGCATTCTGAAGTTCAAAGGGTTTTCTCACTACATGCTTTTGTAGGCATCTTCACATTTTCTCTGTCTCTTACACCTTCAAATTCAGGGGCTGGTCTCTCCTTCCAGTGGGCAGGTCTTCGTTCACTGAAGACTGGTGACATCATCACACCCCCTCCTTTCTCCTTCCCCAATCTTCATTCTGTGTGAGCAGTGGATGGGAGGGAATGTCACATCTCTGCAGACCTCTCTCATGTCTGGAGAGCTATCACCTCCCTCCCAGGCTTCAATCCTTGTAACCAGAACACCTGCACTGGTGTAAACAGTTGAGTAAGCACAGGACAGCCAATCACAGCACATGGGGTGTGTCCCATCATTGGGGTTGAACTAAATATTAGGTAGCCAATCACAGTAAAATGGGCGTGGCCGCCTCCAGGCTGCTGATCTAGCTCTAGACACACACAGATTAGCTCATAGCTGCTATACTAAATGATTTAGGAGAGATGGTCTCATTTAGGTCATTTAAAATAAAAATTAAGAAATGTTATGTTCATCCTGAAATTTTAACCAAAAGCCAAATATCCCTAAATTAGTGTATGTTTAATAGCAGGAAGACCACAGGCTGCTTTTTAACACAAATATTCTCTAAAGAGGAATTGTGGCAATGACGTTGATGGGGTAAAACACATTCCGATGCTCCTGTGTGCACTTTTGCCCTTTCACCACTAGATGGCAGCTGAAGGACACCGTTGGACCAACAATTTCTACTTTAATTTCAAGGAGAGTAATAACTGGGAGAGACCCAGAAATGTTGACTCTGGCTTCTGCTATTTACACGCCTGACTTCAAAGGCTTCAAACAGCTGCTTTGTTCCGCGAGGCACTTAACCATTTGGCTGTTAGTTAGGTCCACAGAGTATATACATTTTCGATATTCTTACTTATTTTTTTTCCCTGCAAACGTTTTCTGTGTATTGTCATGTCAACACAGGTAGAACCGTGCAATCCAGCAGTCCGTTGCTTTATAAACCATTTCAGTCATGGTGCTCACTTTACCCCTTAATGGGCACTTAACTCCTCTATGTCATGAAGCAGCCAAATCAAGGGTCCCCATTTCCCTGTGTAAGAAATTCCCTGTATCATATACAAATATATATTTATATAAATATCATAAATATGTATCTATACAAACATACTGTATATATACAGTCACCCTCTTACTGGGTTCGATTCGAAAGGTTAGGTGCAATGAATGAGACACACTGGTGAGTATATAAAAAAGGTATATGCTGGCTCGCCATGTTGTAAGAAATTCCCTGTATCATATACAGTCATATGAAAAAGTTTGGGCACCCCTATTAATCTTAATCATTTTTAGTTGTAAATATTTGGGTGTTTGCCATTTCAATTTGATATATCTAATAACTGATGGACACAGCAATATTTCCGGATTGAAATGAGGTTTATTGTACTAACACAAAATGTGCAATATGCATTAAACCAAATTTTGACTGGTGCAAAAATTTGGGTACCCTTTATTTATTGATTTGAATACTCCTAACTACTTTGTACTGACTTTCTGAAGCACAACATTGGTTTTTGTAACCTCAGTTAGCTTTGATATTCATAGCCAGGTTTATCCAATGATGCGAAAAGTTATTTAAGGTGGCCAATTGCAAGTTGTTCTCTATTGAAATCTCCTGTGAAGAGCAGCATCATGGGCTCCTCAAAACAACTCTCAAATGATCTGAAAACAAAGATTGTTCAACATAGTTGTTCAGGGGAAGGATACAAAAAATTGTCTCAGAGATTTAACCTGTCAGTTTCCACTGTGAGGAACATAGTAAGGAAATGGAGACCACAGGGACAGTTCTTGTTAAGCCCAGAAGTGGCAGGCCAAGAAAAAATATCAGAAAGGCAGAGAAGAAGAATGGTGAGAACAGTCAAGGACAATCCACAGACCACCTCCAAAGAGCTGCAGCATCATCTTGCTGCAGATGGTGTCACTGTGCATAGGTCAACAATACAGCACACTTTGCACAAGGAGAAGCTGTATGGGAGAGTGATGCGAAAGAAGCCGTTTCTGAAAGCACGCCACAACAGAGTCGCCTGAGGTATGCAAAAGCACATTTGGACAAGCCAGCTTCATTTTGGAAGAAGGTCCTGTGGACTGATGAAACAAAGACTGAGTTGTTTGGTCATACAAAAAGGCGTTATGCATGGCGTCCCAAAAACACAGCATTCCAAGAAAAACACTTGCTACCCACTGTAAAATTTGGTGGAGGTTCCATCATGCTTTGGGGCTGTGTGGCCAATGCCGGCACGGGAATCTTGTTTAAAGTTGAGGGTCGCATGGATTCAACTCAGTATCAGCAGATTCTTCAGAATAATGTACAAGAATCAGTGATTAAATTGAAGTTAAGCCGGGGATGGATTATTCAGCAAGACATGATCCCAAACACAGCTCCAAATCTACTCAGGCATTCATGCGAGAGGAACAATTACAATGTTCTGGAATGGCCATCCCCGTCCCCAGACCTGAATATCATTGAACATCTGTGGGATACTTTGAAGCGGGCTGTCCATGCTCGGCGACCATCAAACTGAACTGAACTTGAATTGTTTTGTAAAGAGCAATGGTCAACAATACCTTCATCTAGGATCCAGGAACTGATTAAAAGCTACAGGGGAAACGACTAGAGGCTGTTATTTTTGCAAAGGAGGATCTACTAAATATTAATGTCACTTTTCTGTTGGGGTTCCCATACTTTAGCACCGGTCAAATTTTGGGTTAATGCATATTGCACATTTTGTGTTAGTACCATAAACCTCATTTCAATCCAGAAATATTACTGTGTCCATTAGTTATTAGATATATCAAATTGAAATGGCTGTTGCAAACACCCAAATATTTAGAACTAAAAATGATTAAGATTAATAGGGGTGCCCAAACTTTTTCATATGACTGTACATATATAAATTCATATAAATATCATAAATAAATATGTATCTATACAAACATATACTGTATATATACAATCACCCTCATACTGAGTTAGATTCGAAAGGTTAGGTGCAATGAATGAGACACACTGGTGAGTATATAAAAAAGGTATATTGTATAGTATGTGAAATTGATTTTATGGTTATATAAATGATATGGAGATATACAGGAACAGTGAGAAAGAAACAACCAATGTTACATAAACAGTACACAACCAATTATCAATGACAGTTACAAATTATAACATTTAACAAAATACAATGTTATATTACCATCCAGGCCTTCACCCCTGTGCAGTGCAAAGCCATGTGTCCCATGTGTCTGCTGGCTTCCTCCCAAGGCAAAGAGACAAAAGGGCCTGTCCAAGAGCATGCTGGTCTATTTTATAGCCCATACCTGCCCCCGTCTCAAGACGATACTTGCCCCCATTTACCCATGAGGCCCACAGACCTTTAGTGCTGCATCATCTAGAAGGCCAGTTTATAAAATGTTATCCTGTGCCCTATTGTTTTACCTTAATTAGCAAGTGAAAGGCATCAGGACAACCAGTCTAAACTGCCATGTGATTCATGTTAGAGCCTCCATCTTAGATTGTACAATTGAAATACCTTCTATATATCATACCAAAATATACCTCATTATAAGTATTTCATTGTTCAAAATTCTCTATTTCTTACACCTGTAGCCTAAGGGACCAGCTGTGGATGTGTCTTGTCTTCAGCGACTTAGTTGCTGAAACTCCGCTCCTTGTGTTCCATGCTTACTGGGAGTTGTAGTTTCTCAGGTTGGTAACCAGTTTCCCCCACAGTCCAACAACACAGGTTAATTTAGGAATTTAGATTGTGAGCCCCAGTGGGGGACAGGGAGCAGTGTGAATAACAACCACTCTGGAATGTAAGGCACTATATAATGGATGAAATAAATAAAAACCATGTTATATGAAATTGTATTTGTAGCCTCTGTGGTGGTGCCCATACCCACGGGGCTTTTCCCTGTGATTTGTCATTGAGCTGGAACTGTAAGGCTATGTTCACACGGTGTAATTGCGGGACATATTTCGCCCCGCAATTACGCTGTGTGCTCGGGGGCTGGGCGGGAGGACGGGCGGCAATCCGCCGGCCCCATAGACATTCATTATTCTCGGCGGGTATACGGCGCGAATAATTGACATGTCGCTTCTCCCCCCGCTCGCCGTATTCGCCGAGCACGGAGAGGAGACGTAATCCATAGTTATCTATGAGAACTGTGGATTACTGTAATGACTGGGACGTATTTCAGCCCGTAATTCGTGCAGTACGCCGCAAATTACGGGCAGAAATACGTCACAGAATAAGCCGTGTGAACATAGCCTAAAAAGGAGTTGTCTAGTTGATTAAAAAAAAACAAACAAACAAAAAAAAAAACTCTCCTTCCTCCTCACCTCCATTCCAGCGCTGGCTCTAAGGACTTCTCTCCATGGTCTTCTATTTTCTTCCCCTGAGTGGCAGCGGCAACGTTCAACTGGCTGATACTACCACCCAGAACTGTTCACATCTGAATGGTGGTAAGAGAGTGGCACATGCTGCTTGTGAAAGGAAATAGAAGACTTAGGGGAGGCGCCTGCAGAGCCAGCCAAGAACGGGGGTGAGGAGGAAGGGGAGTGTGTGTTTTTTTTGTTTGTTTTTTTTTAATCAAGCAACATTTATTATTATTTATGTTAAAGCGCCATTAATCTAGCGTGATGTACATACGAGGGGGGTTCCATACATGACATGTCAAACAAGGTACGAGGACAACAATAAATGGCTAACAACTGGTACAGAGGGAGAGAGGACCCTGCCCAGGAAGGTTTATACATCACAGGAAAGGTGGAAAGAGACAGAAGGTGAGGGGCAGACATGTTTGTGGGGTGGAGTAGGTTATAAGCTATCTGGAAGAGATGGGTTTTCAGGTTGCTTTTGAGGCTAGTGAAAGTGGAAAAGAGTCTGATTTGTCGGGGCAGCGAGTTCCAGAGTGTGGGGGAAGCACAGGAGAAGTCTTGGAGATGGTTGTGTGAGGAGATGACGAGAGGGGAGCAAAGATTGCATGAGGGGAGTTAATAATAATAATAATAATAACAATAATAATATTATAATTATATATTTTTTAAACAAGTCAGATGGTCCACTTTAAAACCAGATTATTAAATCAATAAAAAAAATCTTTCTTTATATAGAGCCAACAAATACCCCACCACTTTACAAAGCAGAGTGTATAATTAAAGACAAAAGACATACATTACACAGTGAGAGCTACTTACAGATGAGACACAAGGTGTGAGGGCCCTGCTCGCAAGAGCTTACAATCAATGTATTTTCTTTCAAATCTTTTTTTTTTTTTCAGCCTAAACTGTTCTTTGTGCGGTTTTATTTTGTCGGTGTTCATTTAATTCATTATTATTTGATTCACCATAAAAGGAATTTCACTCCTTTATGTGCCAAATGTGACATAACAACCCCCTGACTTGCATTGTGTAGGCCCCTCTTATATCGTCAAAATAGCTCCCGCCAGTTAAGACTTAAAGGGGTTTTTGAATCTCGGGCATTCATAGTATATCGATAGGTGCATGGACCCTTCTCTGTCATGAATGGGGTGTTTCTGAGGCCTGTTCTCGAGATAGATGGCTGTGGGACCCTCACCCCTATCAGACGTTTATTGCATATCCCATTAATATGGGAAACTGCTTTTAAGCTTTACTGGCCGGCACATTTAAAAGATGCCTGCTCTTTGTCCTGGTTCCTCAAAACACATGCACCCTAAGCCAAACTGAGGGAGCATGTGTTTTTAATAGAGAGAGGAGAGAAAGCCGCTGCCAGACAGTTGGCAGCGCCCAGAGCATCACACTACCTCCACCAGCTTGTCTTATTTTCACAGTACATCCTGATGCCATCTCTACCCCAGGTAAGCACATGCACCCACATTTCTTCCTAATGTGAAAAAGTAGTATGTCAGAGAGGTCTCATTATTTCTTTCAGTTTTGAGCACCATTTTAAAGTGCTCCTTAGGGTTTCTAATCGGTTTGCACCTACGCATCTCCCATCTCCAGCAAACTGTGATGCGCTGTTTGTTCTGACACTTTTTTGTCATTGCGTTGATTTTTTTTTTCTTTTTAAGTAATTTTTTGCTATTTTAGCTCCTCTGTGGGAGGAGACCAGACCACCCTCCCCCCCCCCCCCCCCCCCCCACAGCATCAGTTTGCCTTCAGCACCTATGGACCTCTTGGCTTTGTCCTTCTTTGGAGCACTTTAGGTAGGCAAAGACCAATGCTCTGGCCCAGTCATCTAGCCATTACAGTCCTTTACAGCTCATATGCTTGTTTTTCTTTTTAATGCCTCAACGTCACCAATTGACTTTTCACCTAATCTATCCTATCCATTGACAGCTGCCATTTTCACAAGATGATCAGTGTTAAACACTTTGCCAGTCAGTGGTTTTAACTTTCTGGCTGATGACAGTGAATACAATTCCTTTAATGTGGAATCTTAAAGGGAATGTGTCATCAAAAAATGACTTGTATATAAAAAAGACGATCGCGCTCTGTTCGCTGTATAAGGTGCCAACTTAATCACAAGCAGTTCCCAAATATTCAAATTCCAAAATATGCAACCCCCATGCAAATAGTATAAAACAGTGTAAAACACACCTGTAATAGTGCAACCACTTCCCAGAGATTTCTCACTGGATGCTCACATCAGCCAGGAACCTCGCACTTAATCCAGGTTTCTGTCCACTTCAATCTTCAGTTGGTGGATTTGTCAGAAATAATATAAAAAAACATACAAACAGTGTGGTGTTTTCACCGCTAATACGCTCCGGCCGGCAGCGTGCGGGATCCACACATACAGGCTAACAGACTAGAGTGACGTCACTAAGGCTGTAGCTAACGAAAGCCGAGCAGGCATACAAGACCTACGCGTTTCAGAGAATAATGATCTCCTCCTCATCAGGGTATAAATGCCTGGCTTAGTCTGGGCCTTATATCTGTTCCACACCCTGTTTGTTTACAGATGATGTTACTTAAAAAGACAATCAAGAATACATTTCCCTAACCTTTAATATATTCTACCTCATAAAACAAAAATAATCAATACAATAAATAATGCTGCAATGAAAAACAACAATATGCACATTATGTGCAAAGGATTAAACCAATCACTGGAATGCTGTCCCCATTTAAAATCCCAAGGGAAAAAAGGAAAAAGGGGAGAGAGAAAAAAAATTTCAGATTTTTTTTTTTTAAACGAACAACCTTAAAACGCAAATAGTTCAATATCTGAATTCAAACCATTTGGTATTTGTGAATTCAAAATTGAAAATCCACCTTGTTTCTGCTCTGGACATCTTACTTATTAGATCACCCTTTCGCCAGTCCAGTTTCACACTCTCGATGCCAAAAAAGACAGTATTTTCTAATGAACTTTGATGTAGAACTTTAAAGTGTTTCGATAATGGGTGTCCCAGATAGCCTCTTCTTATATTGTATACATGCTCCCTCATTGCGGGTGGTTAATGATCGTTTAGTTCTGCCCCACATATATTTTTCCGCATGGGCACTTTATAGCATATATTTATGCCTTTTGATTGACAGGTTATGAAGTGTTTTATTTCAAACCTTTCCATTCCATTGCAGAATTCTACCATTTTGTTTTTTACTACTCATATTACAGTTTTTACAACCGTAACATTTTCCGCATGGAAAAAATCCTTTATGTACTTCATTCACTCTGCCATTCCCAAACTTATTAGAACGTATAGTGGGGGCTAACATGTTTCCCAAGTTACGAGCTCTTTTAAAACTACTTTGGGAACATCTGGTAAATATTCCCCCACCATTTTATCCTGTTTCAGAAGATTCCAATGTTTTTTTATAATTCTTTTGAAAATATTGCTTTGATCATGATATTGAATCACAATCGGAAGACTAGTTAATTCCTCAGAAATTCCTATTTTTCCGGTATTCAGATTTTTCTTTTCTTTTAAAAGTATATTTCTAGGAAATGTTTTTATTTCATTCTTGGTTTTTTCAACATTTTCCCCACAATATCCTCTAGCAATAAATTTGTTCGAAAGTCTGATGGATTCTTCCTCACAATGATGAACATTTGTACAATTTCTGCGTATCCGCAAGAATTGACTTTTGGGTATATTTGATAACCATCTAGTAAGATGGCAACTGGAGGATGGTATGAAGCTGTTGGTGTCAGTTTTTTTATGGGTAACTTTTTTGTCTGTTAGAATTTCTTGTTCTATGAATATAGTAATATCCAAGAAGTTTATAGCGGTTCTACTTTATTTGTGAATTGAATGTTAAAAAATATTCATTATTATTAATTTCTTCCAAAAACACATTTAATGATTCCAAAGATCCTTTCCAAATAAATAGAATATCGTCTATAAACCTTTTCCATAAGGCTTATTCTTCTCTCAGTTGGCCCCCTGGAAATATTGTCTTTTCCTCCCAACCACCTACATATAAATTGGCATAGCTAGGGGCAAATTTGGTCCCCATAGCTGTGCCCAAGTTTGCAGAAATATTGTCCATCATATATGAAATAGTTGTGTTCCAATATAAAAGAGGCACATTCTACTATATAGTCTGTCTGTATATCATTATAGATGTTACTTTTCATCAAAAAAAAATTTCACATTCTCACATCCCTTAAAATGTTGAATTGTTGTATAAAGAGAAGTGACATCTAATGTTACAAGTATATAGTTTTCTTTCCATTTTACTTTACTAATTTCATCTAAAATGTGAGTGGTGTCTTTTAGATATGCGGGAAGCTTTTTTACTAAGGGTTGTAGTTGGATATCTATGTATTCAGACATGTTGGCTGTCAAACATCCGCGAACAGCGAACAGAGCGCGATCGTCTTTTTTATATATATATACACTTTTTATTTCTATTAGAGGATTGCAGCAGGAGATTTGCTCTGACGATCTTTGTGCAGCTTGTTCCCTGAAACACCTGGCGCTTGTATCTAAAGTAGTAGTTAGTTTTAAAAAATGACTTGTTGTTTAACTCACATTTTTATGTTAAACACTTTTTTTTTAGGAATTTCTGGTTATTTTTTTAAAATTTTCCAATCACTTTCATACTTTTTAATTGGTCTTAATCCTGCATTTTTTCACTTTGGCCCACTAACCTAAATTTTACGACATTCTGTTCTGTAAAAAGCTTTTCAGCAGTGTCTCATTCAGTAAAAAACCAGGGTAAAAACTAAAAGGGAGACACCTTTGTTACAGAAAACACAGAACCCACTAGTACAAAGGAGATGTCACACTCCCCTCTTCCCCCCCTTTCACATGAAAAACTCCCCTATACAAGTCTTGGGACAGAAACGTTTTAAGAATCCTAGCGATGAAGCTGCTGTAAAGTATCTCTCACTGGGGTTAAAGCAGTGCAAGCAAAAAATGCTTCCCCACAATCATATAAAAACGGCCGAATAGAAAATCTACAATTGGAAAAAAAAACAAAACTGAGAGGAAAAGAATATGGTCGGGGGGCTTATTTAATAAGAAAAAAATAAATTGGAGAAAGATTCCTTTAAAAACCCGAAATAGTAAGACATTATTGTTAAGTCTGTATGTATAGTAAAAGAAAAATATAAATGTTAAAAAAAATTTTATAAAAAGGTTTTTATGTACAGCAGGTATTTACCATATGATAATTATTGCAGTGTTAAATTTCCCTTTCTTTCTATTAAAATGAGTAGGCTTTTTGGTACTCAGCCCTGCCTCCCTTCCTGTAAACCCCTGGCTGTCCCAGGTTGTAGGTGGGTTCAAAGGGCATATCCATGAAAAAAAGATTTTGTATAAAAAGCAAAACACCACTGCCAATCAATTTTTCCCCGGGCTGTGCCGCCCCCCGCATAATCAGAAACCGGGATATTTCGTATTTCGTTCCCCATTTTTTAACGAGATATTGTCTGAATTCTTCCTGCATTCACTTAGGGGTTTTTTTAAAAAATTTAAATTTAAACTCCCCTTTTTAATAATAATTATTTTTTCATGACAGACTAATAAATTTTCTGCTTTGTCAGTGGGAAGAAAATTTAAAGGGGAATTCACTGAATGTCAACTTCAAAGACCAGGGATTTTACACAAAGAATTTGGGGAGTTTCAGGGCCGCATGGTGGGTAAAAAAAAATGCTGGAAACCCGGTTGTTTCTGGGGAAAGGAGCGTAGGATTCCTTAATTGAAATGTAAAGGATGAAGGTAAAAAACATATTTTTCAGTTTTCCTTGAATTCCCCTGCAGCTCCCGTCCCCCATTAATTTTTCTCACTTTTATGCTAAAGACATCTAAAAATATTGATTTTAAAACAAAACCCCATGCCCAAAAATATTACAAAGTGTTATACTTTTCCCCGGAATATAATTCTGCCTCCTTTGTAGAAAAATTTAAACCCCTACAATACTGACTTCCAAGCATACAATGTCTTAAAAAACCCTCCATGTAAAAAAATATAACATTGTAAATAGACCTGTTATCGCAAGAATACAACTATTCAGGGTCCCTGGTTTGACTCCCTCCTAGTTACGACTGAGGCTTTTTTTTTTGTCAGGTTTCATAAAGGCTTCTTTCTCGCTAGGCGACGATGGAACGTGGAGGTTGTCGGGGCCATCTGGAGCCTTTTGGTCCCAGCTTCCTGAAACCGGGAAAAGTGGGGTGGGCACGGTACCTACTGGAGACTCGAAAAACAAGCGTTCTTCATCAAGCATCACTCGAGCTCTATCCCTCCAATGTTGCACGCGCTCCGTTGCACATGGGTGGTGAGAGAGAGCCTCATTAGAAACTTTAGTGTGTTCACTGGGGAACATAATTGGTGATGGTCCCATCCAGGGGGTGGTTGTCGGCCTTTTGGGTCCAACTTAAAAAAAACAGGGCCCCTATAAAGGGACACACTGCAGAGAGCCCTAGTTCTCCTGTGGTCTCCACATTAACTGAAGTGGGCATAAACCCCTCCCACCCTCCCCCTATTGCAAGTTAAATACTTTACTTATCCTATGGGTGCAGATCAGAAACGGGGTTTAATATGAGGGGTTTGTGGTGTGCTGGAACTAAAGTACAGGAAAAGCATGCCACGAATCACATGTTCAAAACACACACTCCTCTACACATATAGGATGAGTACATGTATTTGACATGTGTGGTTTGGCATGTTGGCACTTGCAGTTCCATAGCACATGTACTAACAGGGGCACGTTCAGCAACACAACTGTGGAAGGAGTTTTTAACTCACTATCCAAAACTTTAAAAAAAAATTGGGGTGGCTGGAGATGCATTGAAAAATGTACCTTTTTCCGAATTGCATACTAATTCGACTAAAGAACGAACCTACAGTCCCTATTCCATTTGTAACCCAGGGACAACCTGTATAATACTGCCTGTATGTATAAAAATGTAACTGTTTTAATGCTGTACTTTTTGTAAAAAATGTAACTATAATATTATTGCTCCCTATATTTAGAAATATACTGTAATGGTATGTTCGCATGGCGTCTTGCCTCTGTATGAACATACGCTTTTCAGATGCGTCTCTGGGACCGACAGAATGGAACCAGAGATGCATCTAAAAATTAGCAGTGAGTTTATCACTGCCCGCAATGAGGAACACGCAGCGGCGTTCACATGAGAGATAGCCGCTGCGTGTTTGCAGTGTGCCTGTTAGGTCCGTTCCGTATGTTCACACGGATGAAAGACGCCCTGTGAACATACCCTAAATCTGCTCCCCGTGACCAAGAATATAGTTACTGTAATACTGCCCAAATGTACGGAAATATAATACGAGGTTGGTGGGAGAGTGTGGCATGATTCTGCCGAGTTTGAACCTGTCATACCTGAACTCCTGACCCTTTATGTTAATTTTAGTCTGAACATGCTAATATCTAGCCCTTAATGAAGAAAAAGAACTACCGTGACTGCCAGTGCTGGAAACTCTCCCACTTTAGGCACCTGAGCCCATCCCATGGATCCTTACCTTACCCAGTGGCACCCGACTGCCTGCTGTGCCTTTATAGCCTATTAATGTGGCATCTTAGATCCAGCCTTGTTTCTATGGCTCAGAATGTTCCACTTGTAATTTTGTCTGCAGTATAGTCAGCCCATACTTCTCTGAAACCCTGCTTCTTGCTGAAAGCAGACGTGGTGGCTAGAAGCGCCAAGACCCACCATTGCGGTCAGTGGTGTAACCACGCCTCTCAAATCTACTTTGTACTCTGATATACAGTGGCACCTTGAAGATCTTAATAAAAGGGGATTGAGGAACAATATTGTAGTGAATGGCATTTCTAAAGCCATGTGAGTAGATTATCTCCATGTTACCTTTGAGGAAATATTTAATTTCTCCCTGGGCATTGAAGCCTAAGGGCTCCTCCACCAGTCCCAGAGATGATAAATGCTATGACTTTGCCATAAAGGAAAATGGTATGCCCAAACTATTCAGTTTCGAGCCTGATGGAGCTGCTTCTTAATTGTTCATGGATTATTCCTGGATATCCTTATAGAAGACGTGTCACTTCGACTCCCTCCTCTCTCACCCTGGAAGACCACAAAGTGACCTATTGTTAAAGCATCTCATTTGTTCGAACGGCTCTCAGGGATGGCTGCTCTGCTATTCTTAGAAACCCTGTGGACTTTGCGCACTCCTGTGAAGACCCAGTTTGGACAGACTGAACAATTTGTTTGCCCTGTGTCATTTCCCCTTTGTTTTCTTGACTACTAAGAATTGTAAAAAACCTGGAATAGCTACAGTATATTACTCTCTTGATTATCATCTTTACAACATTGTCCCTACTCATTAATCCATGTTCAAGCTCTATATATCATTCTTGATGGTATTTTACTCAATGCTGCTTTCCTTATTGATAATCTGTTTGGGATGTTCCAGGCTACACGACCTCCTCTATTAAACTTTTTTGCACATCTTCCCTATCTTAGACATTAAAGGGGTTGTCTCACTATAAACATTGATGGCATACCACTAAAATATATGCTATCAATATCTGATAGGTGTGGTTCCCACATCTGGGATCTACACCTATCTCGAGAACAAGCCCCAGAACCTCTCCGCTTTGAACAGAGAGGTGGCCGGGACTCAATCAATGGGAGTTGTGAGTATAGCAGATTGGAGTAATACATTACTCTTATCCCCAAATCAGGCAAGTTATCTCAGGAATGCTCCTGATAAAGGCCTTTTACTCTCCAAAAATTGTGATCTAAAGTTGTTTATTGACCAAATGGCTGAACATCTGGCTTAATGGCTTGATTCACAAGGATCAAGCAGATATTGGCTCAAGTCACCAGACATATAATTGACCATACTGATGTTGTAAAAAGTTGAATTCAACCATTTTGCTAAGCCTTTATGCAAAAAAAGCAATTAAATACCTAGGATAGCTTTTTGTGTTCGAAGCATTGCCATCTTTCTTTGACCCTTTAATAGCAGCATACTCATTACTCTTGCCCTTCCATAGCCATAAAATTACCTCATAATACTGCCAACATATTCCTCTTTACTAATAGCACTAGAAAAGGTGCCCCTTTCCCTACTTTTGTTTTGTGTATTTGGTTATTGGCTACCAGGATTCAGCAGCAGACCGGCAAAAAGGAAATCTGAGTCCGAGATTAAGACCACAGAGTTTCGAAATGCGTAACAATGAGGAAGTCTTGGCATATTGAGCCTCTTTAATATAATGGATTAAAAGTTATATTTTATTCATTTTCTATAAGTGCTGGAAAACATGCTATAGTGGATAAAGATGTAAGATCCTCTTGTTTTTCGATGACCTTGATGATCACCAGATGACACTTTGAAATTATTTCAGTCCCTCCGGACTATGGTTGACTGATGTTCTATAACTAAGGCCATATTCCTGAATATTCCTGCGAGCGCTATTGAGTTGCTCCATTCTCATTTTCACTTTACAGCCTAATCTGTTAAATACCTTGGAGTAGAGCTAACTCCTACTTATTCCTCTCTCCTATACAAAAAAACCCCACTCTTGTGCTCTTTTAAAACTTGCTGAGTTATTGAAAAAGTAGAAATTGAATCCGTTTTTTCTTTTCAAAGGCATCTCTGTGGTAAAAATTACCCGTGCCATCACCCCAGTTTCTTTCGTTCTTGGGCTAAAAATATATACAATTTTTTGTCATTTTGTTTCCCGTAAATATTGTACATTTTCTCAGTCTTTTCCTTGCCAGATTGAAACTTTTATTGGAACAATTAGTTAATTTTTTTTTTTTTTTTTTTTTTTTTAGATATATTAAGGTATTTTGTCCCGGGGATTTGGATAAAGTTATTATATAAGCAAACTATCAATTTTTTTTCCCCCCTCAGATGATTTTCCTATTAAACATAAATAAACATTTAGATGAAAATCTGCCTTTGGGCAACATATTTCTTCTCAGATTTGGAAAATAAAGTTGGCAAGTCTCCAAAATTTTCAATTTGTATCGCCTACATAGAAACACAATGCAAAAGGATTTATTTAATGAGCTTAGCAGTAACATTTCCACTACTTGTTGACGACGTCGGTTCAATATTGCATCTCTTTTACACTACTTCTGGTCCTGGCAAAAAAATTATCCCCTTTTCATAGGTTTTCAAAGGTTTTATAATGAGGGGTTCCCCTCTGGCCATCTGTTCACCTTCTTAATATACACCCTTAGACAAAATTGTTGGTACCCTGTTAACGAGAGAAAAACCCACAGTGGTCACTGAAATAACTTGAAACTGGCAAAAGTAATCATAAATTTACCATAAATTAAAGGAGTTGTCTCCCTACAGAGTTTCACAGAATGCATGAATGAAATACTCTGTCACTTCCTGGTTCAGACTGACTAATTTGCATACAGCTCTGTGCTCTGTGCTTTCAGTTGCTAATTAGATCAGATTAGCTGAGAAGCTTTTCAAACTGCTCTCAGAAGGCTTTATCTGATCCCCAAAACAAAAGCCCTAATTACAGTGCTGTTTATTTTACATAAATCAAGCTTTTCACTGCTCAGCAGCATGGACACTGTGGAGACCTGTGTGATGACTTCCCTCACTGTTATCTCATAGAACAAACACCAGGGAGAGAATGGTTTACAGGTCGGTTACTGAGAGAACTGAAATAGCCAGTGAGGTCATAAATTCACTTGTATCTCCTTAGGGAAAACAGAGGAACAAAGCAATATATTTGGAAAATGTCTTTATTTTGTGTTCCCTACAATTTGAAAGCTATTCTTTGTAGCGAGACAACCCCTTTAACTAATGAAAATAAGACATTGCTTTTAAATTGTGCTTCAACCTTTACAAAATATTTTGTTGCACAACCTTTTGAGGCAATTCCTGAAAGCAAAAATTCTGTAACTCTGAATGAGACTTCTGTACCTGTCCACAGGTGTTTTGGTCCACTCCTCGTGAGCAAACTGCCCCAACTGTCTCGGGTTTGGTGGGTACCTTCTCCAGATGACATTTTTCAACTCCTTCCACGGATGTTCAATAGGATTTAGATTAGGACTCATAGAAGCCACTTCAGAATTGTCTAATGGTTTGATCTTAGCCATTGCTGTCATACGACTCCTGTACTACTTAGTAATTAGTGAAACAGTGCAAATAAATAAAAAGGAAAAAGACACGTAAATCGGGTATATGGAGTGAGGGAAAAAATCCATATGTTTGGTTCCGGAAAGGATTTGGACCTAGGACTCTTATGCTGAAAGGCAGAAGTGCTAACCACTCAGCTACATTGCAGATACTCACAGCCCTTTACATAAATAGACCTTTGTTTAAATAGAGTGAGCACACTGTGGGAAAAGGCTTGGTGATGTCAAACCTGCTGGGTCACATGATTTGCAGTTCATACAAATTGTACACACTTCCTTTTGAACACACTAAAATCTGAAGCAGTACTAACCAGACATGAAATGCCTTTGTGGTAAAACTGCTTTCAGATTTAAGTGTATCCTTCACAGAATAAAGACACCCTGTGCCAGATGCAGCAAAGCAACCTCAAAAGATAACCAAGCCCCCTCCATGCTTCACAGTAGGTTCAATGTTCTTTTCTTTGTATGGTTCATTTTTGCACCTGGAAACAAAGAACTGACATAACTTGCTAAGAATTTCCAGTTTTGTCTCCTCCATCCAAAGGACATTCTCCCAGAAGCTTTGTGGCTTGTCCGTATACATATTGGCAATTTCCAGTCTCACTGTTTTATGATTTGCTTTCAACAGTCGTTTCCTCCTTGGTCACCATCCATTAAGTCCACTTTGCTAAAGACCGCGACGGATGGTGCGATCTGACACCAATGTACCTTGACCTTGGAGTTCACCTCTAATATCTTTGGAAGCTGGGCTCTTTGGTTACCATTCATATTATCCGTCTCTTTTGCGGCCATGTCCAAGACGGTTGGCTACAGTCCCATAGACCTTAAACCCTCAGAATAATATGTGAAACTGTAATAAAAGGAACATCGAGCTGTTTGGAGATGGCCTAAGAACTTTTACCTTTAACATGATTGTCTATGATTGATTGCTATTCTAATCTCCTGAGACAACTCTTTCCTTAGCTTTCTTTGGTCCATCTTCAGAGTACCAGTGTCCAATATTAGGGCACTCGCCCCGACAAGGGCGGCCCCACACTGGTATGGGGACTGCCCCTATAGATTCAGATCTTACCCTTACGTAATGACCATACAATGTCCCAACATGTTTCGACCCACCACGGTCTCTTCAGGGAACCAATGCAGTGATGTAAATAGTCTAAAAGTAGAATCAAGATAGTTCAAAAATAGGGAAATATACTAAATAAGATTGTCCCCATTATGTATTGACCCATATTAGATGTAAAATGACAAAAACTGTATAGTGCAAATAGGTATACGTCAAAAAGCATCGCTGGGGTATGTATAGCCATATTATGGGATACAAATGATGTCCATGATATAGAATGTCCCATCACCACCCATCTTACACAAACTTATTAACCCCCAGCATAGTATAGATATGTGTTATCAAAAAAGACGAAAAGAGAAAGTTTTTTTGCACTTACCAATAAGAAGTCTGTAAATTGCTTTTTTAGATGCAGGTCATAGGAGCGTACGGCTCACACAGACACACGGAAGGGCTATGATGTGCCCGCCGTTTGTTTGAATGCACAAGCAGCCTTAAATGTGACGGGGACCGGATGTACTCGCGCCGTCACCATGGTAACCCGGTCGCGTACTTACTCCGTCCTCCGTCACTTCCGCCCTACGGGCGCATCACCCAGACAGAGACTTCCGCCCTGAGTGTTGGCCGGAGTGACGCGCGCTATATCGCGCGTAACGTCACTTCCGCCCACATTCGCCGAGTGCCGAGCAGCCATTTCCGTCCACTACATAGTAAGGACAGGTAAAACAGTACTGGCGCAGCACCCCAGTGAGGAATGTGCACAAGGGCCAATGGCCACTTAAATGGGGCGCAACAGCAATCCCAGCTTACAGCCCAATATGCACAAAACCAAGATATAAAGAATAAATCTTGTTTGGCATTCTCCTGATGATAGTCAGGATAGACCAGATATGACACAGATACTAAGTATATGACACAGTGATATGTAATGATATACAATAACATCATTATGATGGAATTCCAAACTACATATACTCCTTAGTACAAAAGGCTAACAAAAGAGAGAGAATAGGAACATATTTGGCTCAATAATATAGTCTACAGTGAACCACTGTGCATTAGAACCATACAAAAAAATGGGCATCCATATGGGCATGGCTAAGTTCAAAGCATGCCTGCCACATTTATAAATAACAATTAAAATTCAGCTGTTCATTAAGTCCCTGTGGGTATGTAGTTCCTAAGGTGTAAATCCAAAAGGTTTCACGTCTAAGAAGGTCCATGTCGAAATTCCCTTTCCTTTCATTTGGTACGAGAAGATCAATTCCCATGACTTTAAGATCTTTAAAGGTTCCCCCATGTTGACTCCAGATATGTCTGGATACTGGAGTATCTCTTTTATTACGAATATCACATAGGTGTTCCCCTATTCTCCTTCTCAATTCCCGGGTGGTCTTTCCCACGTATTCCAGTCCACATGGGCATCGAATACGGTAAATCACTCCTTTTGAGCGGCAATGGAAAATTATATCATCAATTGAGGGGAACCGCCATGGGCAATTCCTGCGCCCCAAGTTATGCTAACCTATATTTGGGGTGGTGGGAGGACACTATAGTCTTTGGCGATGAACCCCTAAATTACATCGAAAACATTGCATTCTATACAAGGTACATTGATGATATTTTTGTTCTGTGGAATGGGAAGAAAGAGGAGTTCATAGAGTTCATGCAAAGTTTAAATCAAAACAATATTGGACTCAGGTTCACCCATGAAATCGATCCTAATAAATTGGCTTTCCTGGATGTGATGGTGACAAAAGGACATGATGGGCGACTAAAAACTTCCATTTATCGTAAAGAAACGGCATGTAATTCACTCCTGCATTGGAGTAGCAGTCATCCCTATACTTTAAAGAAAGGTATCCCACGAGGACAATTCCTGAGACTGCGTCGGAACTGTTCCTCTAAAAATGAATTCATCCACCAGGCAAAAGACATGTGTGAGAGATTCAGAGAAAAGAGATACCCGGAGGGGATACTCAAGGAGTCATATCAATCTGCACTCCGCACGGATAGGAAATGTCTTTTGGCTCCTAAAAAGAAGGATGAATTATTAGATTCAGGCATCATAAGACTAATAGGAACTTTCGATGCAGCCTCTAGTGAGGTTCGCAAGATACTAACTAAACATTGGGAAATTCTCTTAATGGATCCTGATATCAAGGACAAAGTAGGCCCGAGACCAGCCATCACATTCAGGAAGGGAAAAAGTTTACGAGATCGTCTTGTGAAAAGTCACTATGTATCTCCCCAAAGTGACTCGAGGTGGCTCAATAGACAGCCTAAGGGCTGCTACAAATGCAGCGGCTGTGTAGGCTGTCCACATTTGGAAACTGGGAAAACCTTCAGTAATATGAAAACTGGACAGTCCTTTGCGATTAAACAATTTATAAATTGCCGCTCAAAAGGAGTGATTTACCGTATTCGATGCCCATGTGGACTGGAATACGTGGGAAAGACCACCCGGGAATTGAGAAGGAGAATAGGTGAACACCTATGTGATATTCGTAATAAAAGAGATACTCCAGTATCCAGACATATCTGGAGTCAACATGGGGGAACCTTTAAAGATCTTAAAGTCATGGGAATTGATCTTCTCGTACCAAATGAAAGGAAAGGGAATTTCGACATGGACCTTCTTAGACGTGAAACCTTTTGGATTTACACCTTAGGAACTACATACCCACAGGGACTTAATGAACAGCTGAATTTTAATTGTTATTTATAAATGTGGCAGGCATGCTTTGAACTTAGCCATGCCCATATGGATGCCCATTTTTTTGCATTTTTTTTGCATGGTTCTAATGCATAGTGGTTCACTGTAGACTATATTATTGAGCCAAATATGTTCCTATTCTCTCTCTTTTGTTAGCCTTTTGTACTAAGGAGTATATGTAGTTTGGAATTCCATCATAATGATGTTATTGTATATCATTACATATCACTGTGTCATATACTTAGTATCTGTGTCATATCTGGTCTATCCTGACTATCATCAGGAGAATGCCAAACAAGATTTATTCTTTATATCTTGGTTTTGTGCATATTGGGCTGTAAACTGGGATTGCTGTTGCGCCCCATTTAAGTGGCCATTGGCCCTTGTGCACATTCCTCACTGGGGTGCTGCGCCAGTACTGTTTTACCTGTCCTTACTATGTAGTGGACGGAAATGGCTGCTCGGCACTCGGCGAATGTGGGCGGAAGTGACGTTACGCGCGATATAGCGCGCGGTCACTACCGGCCAAACACTCAGGGCGGAAGTCTCTGTCTGGGTGATGCGCCCGTAGGGCGGGGAGGAAGTGTACGGAGGACGGAGTATGTACGCGACCGGGTTAACATGGTTACGGCGCGTTTACATCCGGTCCCCGTCACATTTAAGGCTGCTTGTGCATTCAAACAAACGGCGGGCACATCATAGCCCTTCCGTGTGTCTGTGTGAGCCGTACGCTCCTATGACCTGCATCTAAAAAAGCAATTTACAGACTTCTTATTGGTAAGTGCAAAAAAACTTTCTCTTTTCGTCTTTTTTGATAACACATATCTATACTATGCTGGGGGTTAATAAGTTTGTGTAAGATGGGTGGTGATGGGACATTCTATATCATGGACATCATTTGTATCCCATAATATGGCTATACATACCCCAGCGATGCTTTTTGACGTATACCTATTTGCACTATACAGTTTTTGTCATTTTACATCTAATATGGGTCAATACATAATGGGGACAATCTTATTTAGTATATTTCCCTATTTTTGAACTATCTTGATTCTACTTTTAGACTATTTACATCACTGCATTGGTTCCCTGAAGAGACCGTGGTGGGTCGAAACATGTTGGGACATTGTATGGTCATTACGTAAGGGTAAGATCTGAATCTATAGGGGTAGTCCCCATACCAGTGTGGGGCCGCCCTTGTCGGGGCGAGTGCCCTAATATTGGACACTGGTGCGGAGACCCCCTGTGACTCGTTTAAGTCTATAGTTTTTTAGTGCACTATTGATGTTATTGGCACCTATGTGTGTGTCTGATTTATGTGTCTAATGCTCAGCCGCATATTATTTTAATTTGTGAAGTAAAAGTTAAATTTTATATTGCACACAATTATCATACGCACTCCATTTTTTTGGTGTTTTTGTCTATATGCGATGGAGTAATTACCTGATGTCTAAGAAATTATCAGGAATAGGTTTTTTGTTTTCCATCTTCAGAGTAGTACGCAATGTGATACTAAACAGCACACGGACTACTTAAACCTCTTAAGTAGGCAGACTGACTGATTTGCAAGTTTGAAGAAATCTGTGATGCTAATTACAGGACAACCCCTTAGTTAAACATGTCACTATGGTCAAATTATTTTCAATCTTTTCTAGGTATACCATCATTTTTGTTGAGGACAGTTTCATTAGTTTATTTTTTTATTTTTATGTTTGATCCAGAATTTAAAGTGTCTGATTTTCATTTAGTTTATTTCAGTAAATTTGAATGGATTATTATTTAGTATATAGCATGTTTTTTTTTTATTATATAAAGTTTATCTCTACAACCTTTGTGGGGTTTTCTTTCTTTAACGGAAGAATATCAACAATTTTGTCCACGTGTCAAACTTAGGTTGCTTCTCTGTATTTTTACAATCCTTACAGCATGCTTTTCAAAATGGACAGCTCTTCCAGCCCCTTGTTAATCTTCACTTGTCCAGTTAGGTTTCTTTAAATATCTGGTAACCCTAGTGCAGTGTTTCTCAACTCCAGTCCTCAAGACCCACCAACAGGTCAAGTTTTCAGGATCTCCTCAGTATTGCACAGGTGATATAATTATTGTCAGTGCATTCAGTGGGAGATCCTAAAAACATGAACTGTTGGTGGGTCTTGAGGACTGGAGTTGAGAAACACTGCCTTAGTGAATGCTTTGGACCTCTTTCATATTGTATTAGAACGTTAGGACTATTTTAGTATTGTTAAAGGGAATATGTAATCGAAATATGACCTTTTGTTTAAGCCATGTTTAAATGTTAAATGGGGTCTCCGGGACTATCTTTGTATTTGGTTTAGAGCTCTAAACAGTATTGTATTAAACTTTGTAATTCATACTTATTAAAAATTATTTACCTGTCCTGTTGTGGAAAACAAGGCAAAGAGCCTTGTTTTTTTTCCTTCTCCCTATCTCCTGCAAACCACCTGACTTTCATAGATCACATGGACAAAGTGAACGTTTTCAAATAAAAAGGTAGAAGCAGCATGTCCATATATCCTCCAGACGTTTTATTTGTGCAAAAAAGCAGATCAATAAATACTCCGTAGGTAAGTGCAATGTTTCAGCTCTGTGGGTCTTCCTCAGGCAAGGCAACGTGAACGTTTGGTCATCACTCGTGGGTTTGCTTTGATGCCAAGCTCAGCTCGGGAACACACTGTAGTGAGCATGACCTGAGCAGGGGATGATCTGGCTGCATTCACTCTTTCCAGCCTGTAGTTTGCAAGTGAATAGAAGGAAGAACATTACAGTAATTACAGGTGAGGAGGATCGGTTTGTGTCAGGTCTGCGCTACTGACCGTTTAAAGGGGTTGTCTCGCTACAAAGAATAGCTTTCAAATTGTAGGGAACACAAAATAAAGACATTTTCCAAATATATTGCTTTGTTCATCTGTTTTCCTTAAGGAGATTAAAGTGAATTTATGACCTCCCTGGCTATTTCAGTTCCCTCAGTTCCCTCACCTGTGTATATCTCTCCCCCCTGCTGTTTGTTCTATGTAATAGCAGTGAGTGAAGTCCTCACATAGGTCTCAGCAGCCTCTGTGCTGCTGGGCAGTAAAAAGCTTGATTTATCTCATGTAAACAGCACTGTAATTAGGGCTTTTGTTTGAGGGATCAGATAAAAAGTCCTGTTAGTAGTTTCAGAAGCTTCTGAGCTAATCTGAACTAATTAGCAACTGAAAGCACAGCATTGAATACACCACAGAGCTGTATGCAAATCACAGTCAGTCTGAACCAGAAAGTGACAGAGTATTTCATTCATGCATCCTATGAAACTCTGTAGGGAGACAACTCCTTTAAGGATTGATTGTTTGATTGTATGTCCCTGTGTGGTTGTATATGTAATATGTATCCTGTTATGTGTATCTTGTTAGGGTAGGTTAGGGGTTTGGCACTTTAGGTTTCGGACTGGGGACACCCTTTTGTATAGGTAGCTTTCGTTTGTTTAGGGATATTTTTAGGGTATCTAATTTTGAGGTATTTATTAAATGGTTGTAATAATAAAAGTTATATTTTATCTTTACCCTAGGTTTATACATTCTAGTAGTTTGGTTGTTTGTTGCAGCCTCAGCCAGGGTCCTGCTTGGTGTTTAGTGGGTTAAGCCCTCTAGCCAGTCCCTGGCTGGGGTGTGGATTTTAAACAACTTCCTTCTGCCTGGCACTGCTGGTGATTGCTTGTTGTGTCTCAGCTGTCTGTTTTGCTCTGGTGTGGCGTTTGGATTTTGACTTGTCTTTCTGGTTACTCTCCCGTTCTCTCCTTTGGTACTTTGCATACGCCTGGTTTGACGTCAGCCCGTATGACTATTCTCCTATATGTTTTCTCGATGTCCGTTTCTTGTTTGTTTGTACGTTTGTCTTCTGTCTGTTTGGCATACGTTTTACTAGGTACAGCTCAGGAAGAGTTAGGAGTGCGGAGTCACCCTTTTGGGGCGGTTGCTCTGCTTAGGCAGGGTATGCCAGGGCGAGACTAGGACATCTCTTACAGTTTATCTTTACTGCTGGCAGCACTAAGTAGTGGGAGCAGACGACAGCAGTTCAGACCTGGGGGGTTGTGTACTGCTGTCATGAGAACGATGACTGCAGCTCTGTACAGCTTACACAGTGACTCGTGAGTCCCAGCTATCCTTATTTATGACGACAGCAAGTACAGAGCTGTGGGGGATTACAAACTTGTGTCAGCACAATGTCTAGCATTGATAACTGTGGAGGGAAGTCCTAAAATGCAATGCAGTCTGGGAATTGTAGGAAAGATATGCTGGAGAACTACAGACACTCCCACAAGCAGGAAGTTTCACTGTAAAACGTGGGTGTTATGATAGATGAATAAGGAGGCAAAAGAAAAGAAACACATGAAGGAAGTGGAATATGTTTACTTTTCAATATAAATGCAGTTTATAGTGTTATATGAAATCTTTGAACTCCCGGATAACCCCTTTAAATATATTTTAAGAATTTTAGGTTATGGTTTTTTTTTCAAAATTTTTCATACCACGGTCTATATTTGTTAAAAATTCTCAAGTTTTCATTGTGGCCATAAGGCCTAATAATGGTTTGACACTTTCTGTTCTGTAGAGAGAACTTTTCAGCATTCTCCTCCTTATTACCACAGGCAGGATTACACTGAAAGATAACTTCAATGTTTGTAGATAACACAGGATCCACCATTCACAATAAGAGATAGTTACAGCTCACCCTCTCTCCCTCGTTGCTCAATGACTTCTTTCCAGATTACAGATCAGGTTTAGAAAACTACTCTATAGAAGTCAGTGGGTCTGTTCCTGTTCACATGCTCCAATATCCATGAAGCTGCTGTAAAGCATCTCTCTAAATGCTGTTAAAAGTAAAAAAAAAAATCTACAGTCCGAAAATTAAAACAGCTGAGAAGAAAAGAATTTGGATCAGTATCTCATTTAATTAGTAAAAAAAAAATATTGGTGAATGATTCCCTTTAACAATTGCTGACAAAATCCAAAAGGTTTTCGGGAAATAACTGTGAGCTATTTGGATGCTCACCGTTCTCTACTCACTTTCCCTTATGTCTTTCTACGAATTGTACCTGTTACCTTTCCTCTTTCCGTTCTGTGGCCTCTACTGTAGATTCATGGCAATGGTTCATTGTTATATTGTGCCTGCTTTTAGTTTGAATACAGGCAGTCCCCGGGTTACAAACGGGATAGGGACTGTAGGTTTGTTCTTAAGTTGAAATTGTTTGTGAGTTGGAACAGGTAGATTTATTAAATGTAATTCCAGCAAAAAATTTTTTTTAGTTTTGGATAGTGCAGGGAAGGGTTTTTTACATTTGTTTTGCTGTCTGTGCCCTTTTTTTTTTTTTTAGAAGATTTCACCTAATGTTCTGTATCTCATGTGCAGCTGTGGCGTGCTGGTACTTGTTTATCATGGGGCGTGACTCAGTGTTGAATGTCAGCCACGCCCCATAAGTCTCCGTTTGTAACTAGGGGACGTATGTAAGTCGGAACGATGTAAGTCGGGTACTGCCTGTATATCTGTTACTGTTCTTTACTTGCTATTGTTTTGTAACATGCACTTTGTACTGACTCATCACTTGGATTAATTTAGATTTGCATTTACAATGCTTAACATTGTGCTAGATTTCTTATTATAAAAATTTGGAATGTCACGACTCACAAAAAATAAAATTAGATCTACTGTAGTACTATCACCTACGTATTGTAAAATAATAACTATAATATTGCCCCTATGGACAGCGATTTAACTATTCTAATACTGTCCCCTATGATGTACAATAATACTGCCCCCTATATACAAGACTATAACTAGTGTAAAATAAAATGTAAATACTTTAATAAACCCTGTGTATAAGAATACAGTGGTCCTTCAACAAATAATGTTAGTTGGTTCCGGGACGACCTTTGTATTTTAAAACCATATGGGAAGTTGATAATTGGATCTGAGACCCCAAAATGTGACAACAACATAATGCAAAGTAAAGATTAACGATTATTAAGCGATAACTAGTGCAAAGAAAGCAAGTCATTACATATAACCGTCAGAAAGAGGTGCCGGAAGCTGGCAATCACTTTACCATCTAGGCATTTCATCTCCTGCTTTCCTCTTTTCAGTTTTCAGTGTCTTCAAAAGGGGGCTTGTATAATTTGTATGAACTGTATAGCATGTGACGCAGGAGGCTTGACCTCTCCATGCCTTTCCCCACAGTGTGCTCATTCTCAAGTCTCTAGTCAAACAAGGTATGTAAAGTCAAAGTAACCTAAAAGCAATAGCCATGAGTGGTTAGTACTTCTTCCTTATAGCATAGGGATCTTAGGTTCAAATCCCTGCAGGAACCAAATGTGAATTTTTTTTCTTATTCTTCTTTCTCAATGCACATACTTTATTGAGATTTCTTTTTTTAGGAAGGGGGGGAGGAATAAAAAAAATGCTCATCTGCAATGTTTGACTTGTTAATAAGGAGTAGAATGACACTGCTTGGAGTTGAATACTCGTTCAGCGGTGAATGTGTGTGATTACTAAGCAGGGAAGAGACTGATAGTCGCTGCCCTTAGAGGAGAGGTGATGTCTGAGCATGTACGGCCAGGACTGAGGAAAATGTACTTTATACACAATGTACCAGGAAAAAAAGAAAATAGGGCATCCTCATCTGGTGCCCAAAGGAGCTGATAATCTTGGGACATGTACAGAACATGTAGTACCACGCTGTACTGTAGAGAGGTGCTACTAGACCAACAATCATTGCACACATTTCACTTAGGTCTTACAAATAAAGGGCGATATGTATGATCGGGAGTTGCGCCTGTTTTCTGGCAAAAACTGCGCCTCACCGATCCGAATCCCCTGTCGGACGCAGGGATGCGATGTTAGGCGCAACCTTCGCCACTTTCGGCTGCGCCTCACATGAAGGGGCGTGCAATGAATTGAATGAGTTCATATTTATTTGTTTATTTTCGTTAGCCAATGATCAATAATATGGGTGTAACGAAAATAAAGAAATAAAAATGAAATTATTGAATTAATATTTATTAGCTTATTTTCGTTACCCCATGTGATCAGGCACACTCACAACCCTCACAGTTCTAAGTGCGCTCTGAAAACTCATCTTCTTAGACAAGCCTACAAAGATCCCTAATTGTTAACCCCCAGAATTCTGTCACACATTCGTCACTTCCTGCACTTTGGCACCCACAGGCACTTATCTGTATATAGATGTAATGGTTGGGATGGCAGGTTCATCCACATTTTATGTATAATACCCCATATTTATGTAACATGGCCGGACCATGTAAACCAAGCACTTGTCACCCTTTTGTTTCACCCATACACCCTAATAGATTGTAAGCTCTTGCGAGCAGGGCCCTCACACCGCGTGTCTGATGTGTACATAGCTTTTTTTATAATGTAATGTCTGGTTTGTCTGTGCTTATTCCCTCTATATTGTAAAGTGCTGCTGTATATGTTGGCGCTATATAAATATATATTATTATTATTATTCATTTTATAGAGTGATCGGTTCAACTTCGTGAGTCTTATTTTATTTCTGCCATGTACAGTTTGATTATAGATTACATTAGAAAACCAATAAGAGCATCGCTCGCTCTCCCATTGGCCCAAATAACTGCGCCTCTTTTAATTTAGCCAATCACAAACGGAGCTCGCTCTGCATTTCTTTTCCCCATAGAACTCTGAGATAAGTAGCTCACCCGCTGATTGGCTAAGCAGGACGAGCACCTCTTTCCCCCCCCCCCCCCCCAACCAATCACAGTACTAGAGTATTTCCCATAGACAGTAATAACTTTTAGGGCGCCCTTCTATCGCGCCCTTCTTGCGACACTCAAAATAGACGCTTTACATATGATTGGTGGATTCATATATGCTGCCTGGTCTCAACCAATCAGCTCTTTTCTGCCTTTTTTACTGTATTTTGAACTGTCCTACCTTTGCATTTGATTGGTCAATACTTCCCCATAGGTTATAATGGGTGACTGTCGCTCCTATTCTGATTAGCTGGTTTCTGCCGACCAATGAGAAGTGCTTACAGAATTTGAATTACTGTATTTCCGGCAATTTTCTATATCGCAATTCCTGATGTTGTGACGGCGACAAACGCGTTGTTAGTGATTTGATTGAAGTATGTTTTTAGAAGGTTTTAGCTTTTTTACAGAGAATGTTTTACACTTAATAAAAACGATTTTTGGAATCATACTCCATGCCTCATGGAGCTGAGATTGATTTCTTTTGCGATCTTATATATTTTTCCTTTAACCCCTTACCGCCGGCGCCAGTTTTGGCCTCTCTGACAGAGCCCCATTTTTTAAATCTGGCATGTGTCACTGAGAATAACTTTTTGACACTTTTACCTATCCATGTGATTCAGAGATTGTTTTCTCGTGACACATTGTGCTTTAAGATAGTAAGAAATTTTGGTTCAAAAAGTCCTTGTTTATTTGTGAAAAATATCAAAGAATCGTTAAAAATTTACCATTTTCAAACTTCAAAAATTTCTTTGCGAAAGACAGATAGTTATTCCACTCAAAATAGCTTATAACTAGCATCAAGCATATATCTACTGTAGGTTGGCATCTTTTCTTTAAATGTCTTTTTTTTATTTACGTCATTAGGGGACTTTGAAATTTTGTAGTAATTTTAAAATTTTAAAAGAAAATTTGCAATAAACATTATTATAGGGACCAGTCCAGTTCGACCGTTGATTTTGATTGACCTGTATGTTAGTTTACCCCATAAATGACTTCATATAAAGAAACTACCCCCCTTTAAAAGTATTCAAAACAGCATTTGGGAAGTTTATTAACCCATTAGGTGTTTCACAGGAATTAAAAGCTGTGGGGGTGTAAATTTCAAAATTTCACTTTTTTTTTTGCAGATTTTCAATTTTTATCCTTTTATTCACAAAACACGGTAAATGTGATCAGGGAAATGCAACTTAATATTGTTTCCCCAGATTCTGCCGTTTTCAGAGATATCCCAAATGTGCGCCTAGTGCGCGATTTGGCTCAACCACAAGCCCCAGAGTAGGAGGAGCACCTACTGGACTCTGGGGCCTCATTTTCATTATGATTTTATTTAGGCGCAATTTCAGGTTTGCAGACACCCTAAGGTGTTAAAATGTAATAATCACCCCTAAAAAGACCCCATATTGGAAGCTACACCCCTTAAGGAATATATCCAGTGGTGCAGTGAGTATATAGACCCCACAGGTGATTCACAATTTTTTTTTGTGTTAAGCTGTGAAAATTAAAATGTGTTATTTTTTCCAACTAACTGCAATTTTAGCTGAAAATGTTTCATTTTTACAAGGAATCCTAGAAAAAAAGCACCCAAAATTTTGTCACGCAATTTCTTCCAAGTTCGGCAATACCCTACATGTGGGTGTAAACTGTTTTGGGCGCATGGCAGGGGGTACAAGGGAGGGAGCGCCATTTGGCTTTTGGAACGCAGATTTTGGTGGGCCATGTTGCATTTGCAAAGCCCCCAAAGTACCAGAACAGGTGAAACCTTACAGAAGTCGCCCCATTTTGGATTCAACCCCCCTCAGGGATCTCATCTAGGGGCATACTGTGCATTTTGGGCGCACAGGTGTTCCATAGTTTTTTCAGTATTGGGCTATGAAAATGGGGGGAAAAAACCCCGTTCCGCCATTGTTTTTTTGGGCTTCATTCTTACAATGTTCGCCGTACGGGATAAAAAACAGGATAACTTTACTATGGGGGCGGTACAATTGCAATGATATAAATTTTATATATTTTTTTATGTTTTATTACTTTTACACAATAGTCTATAAAAAATTGCATTTTTATGTCGTCATAGTCCGACAGCCATAACTTTTTTATTTTTCTGTATACGAGCGGGATTATGGGCTTTTTTTTTGGGGGATATTTTGATTTTATTAGTAGCATTATGGGGACATATGACGCTTTGGGTCACTTTTTAATTAAGGTTTTTGTGAGGCATTTGAACAAAATACAACATTCCTGGGAGTGTTTTTTTTTTTTATTTTTTACAGCGGTCACCATGCGGTAAAAAAGACTTCTAGCTTTACTCAGCAGGGCGGATGCGATTACAGTGATACCCAAAATTTTTATTTTTTTCCATGTTTTACTGCTTTTATACAATAAAACACTTTTATTCAAAAAGGAAAACACATTTTTGCATCGTCGCAGTCTGAGAGCCATAACTTTTTTATCTTTCCATGTACGGAGCTGTGTAGGGGCTTGTTTTTTGCGGGAAAGAGTTGATGTTTTTTTTGGTATCATTTTTTGGGGACAAGTCTTTTTGATCAGTTTTAAATCTGTTTTTTGAAGGCAGGGTGACGAAAATACTGCAATCCTAGGAGTGTTTTTTATTTTTAACAGCGCTCACTGTGCGGGATCCATGACAATTAGCTTTACTCTGTGGGTCGATAAGATTACGCCGATACCCAATTTTATATAGTTTTTTTATGTTGAAGCACTAAAAAAAAAAAAAAAAAAAAGTGTTTTTATTGTGTAAAACAATTTGTTTGCATCGCTGTCTTGAGCCATAATTTTTTTTATTTTTCCATAAACAGACGTGTACGGACCTTTTTGTGCGGGATGAACTGACGTTTTAATTAGTAAAAAATTTGGTGTTATATGAGTTTTGATCGCTTTTTATTCCATTTTTTGTGCGCAGGATTTAACAAAAATCGCAATTCTTTGAAATTTTTTTTTTAAATTTTTTTAACAATGTTTCATCGTACGGGTTAAAATTTAAAATGACACATTTATAGGACAGGTCGTTTACGCCACACTGGGATACCAAAAATGGGTACTTATTTTTTTTCTTTTTTGGGCGTTTGGCGTCTGTAAAGGGAAAAGGGCGGTGTACGTGTTTTTATTTTTTTTTTTTATGTTTGTGTTTTACTTTTTTTCACTTTTTTTTACTTTTTGTAATTTTTTTACACTTCTTTTTACTTTCCCCATAGCGGATTTATAACACCAATCTTCAGATCTTCTGAAGGTTGCTGTTATAAGGCAAGCCAGTACATAGCACTGTTGCTATGCACTGGTCGCCATGACAACTGTCAGTCACGATGCCCACAATGGCCCTTGTGGGCAAACGTGACGTCCCCAGACTGCCCGGGAAGTGATCTTCAGTTCCCGGGGCTGTCTGGTAGGAGATGGTTGCTGCACTAACGTCACTTCCCGCTAGGGCTTATGCATACGTCCAATGTCGGGAAGTGGTTAATTTTAAATGATCAACTTTTTCAATACATTTAATAGTTTTTAGACAACTTTGATTGTTCACTTTATTCATTGATTCATTTGAAAGACAACTCTTTTTGCTATTCACTAACATGTTTAATGATTTCTCGCTGTTTTCCAGCCTGTCTCGAATCGGAATACATGTTGGACGCAGTCCTTTCTGCGCCTAAGTTCCGCACTGCGCCTCACACACTGTCGAGGCGCAGGGAACTTTTCTTTGCATGTATGAGTGCACCTCGGGTGCCGACATAAATGAGGCACAGCTTTCATTTTAGATCCCGCGAAAACGGGCGCTCCGACGTGCCAATCTTCATACATGTCGCCCAAAATGTACACAAGTGGCTGGATCATTGTCTAGAAAATTGTATGTTAAACCCATACGCAACATACATTCCCCTGAAAAATATCATTGTATGTTGAAAATTGTGTATTCGGAGGCCATTGTAACTTGAGGGACAAGTGTATAACATAGTAAGCAGTATTATACTATTTATGTTCTTGTATATGGAGAACCGTATTATACTAGTTATGTTCTTGTAAATAGGACGTGGTATCATAGTAGTTATATTCTTATACAAAGGGAGCTGTATTATAGTAGTTATTTTCTTGTACATGGAGGGCAGTATTATAGTAGTTATATTCTTGTACATAGGGGGCAGTATTATAGTAGTTATATTCTTGTACATAGGAGCAGTATTATAGTAGTTATATTCTTGTACATAGGGGGCAGTATTACAGTAGTTATATTCTTGTACATAGGAGCAGTATTATAGTAGTTATATTCTTGTACATAGGGGGCAGTATTATAGTAGTTATATTCTTGTACATAGAGGGCAGTATTATAGTAGTTATATTCTTGTGCTTAGGAGGCAGTATTATAGTAGTTATATTCTTGTACATGGAGGGCAGTATTATGGTAGTTATATTCTTGTGTAAAGTATATTGTATTAATTTTTCCTTTTTGCTTTTTAAGTTTTATATTGAATTGCTTTCACATGCTCTTCCTCTCTCCTGTGCCTGTCGAGCCAGCGGATTCCTGTTTTACTGCGTAGTCCGTGTTTGGGCCGCGTCTTTCATCACCGGGGCGGCGGTTTCCGTTGCCGTGGGGATGCGTGTACGCCCTCAGCTTGGTCCCGCGCGTCACTTCCGCTTCCTGTGCGGGGCTACGCATGTACGCTGTATGACTTGTGGGCGCTTGGTTCCGGCTTCCGTGTGCGTGGCCGCGCACCGGAAGTGGTGTTTCCTGGCGTGGTTGGCCGGGCGCTGGAGCCAGGTGAGCATGGTTTAGTTCATTTATGTTTAGTACTTATAGTGGTCAATATGGTGGGTTAAGCATGCCATGACTAAGGGTGACTTGTTCACCTGAAACGCGTCGGCTCCCCTTTGGGGGTTTATTTGGCTATGCTTTGTTGGGATACCTGGCTTTTTTAATATGCATCTACAATAAAGGATCTTTGGATTTTTATACGTTTCTGGTACCGCTGTTCCATTACTTTACACTGCATTGGACTCTATACGGTTCGCTCTAACCGGGATACTTGCGGAGGCCACCAACGTTTGGGGGTAAGCTGGTTCATTTTTGTCTGTACACAGTTATATTCTTGTACATGGAAGGCAGTATTATGGTAGTTATATTCTTGTACATAGAGGGCAGTATTATAGTAGTTATATTCTTGTACATAGAGGGCAGTATTATGGTAGTTATATTCTTGTACATATGGGGCAGTATTATAGTAGTTATATTCTTCTACATGGGGGGCAGTATTATAGTAGTTATATTCTTGTACATAGGAGGCAGTATTCTTCCAGATAGTCTAGTACATAGGAAGCAGTATGAATTTAGATGTATTTTAAAATAGAAGTGATTATAATACTTCTACTACAGACAACAGTTTAACTACACTATTATAATACCGCCCTGTATGGACAACAGTAAAACTACTGTTATGCACATAGATGTCAGGAGTGGTGTTGCAAAGCAGCGGGGTTTTATTCAATGTGTCCCCTCTTGTCCTTCTGCTCTTCGGTAACATGTATATTGTACCCCACAGACCTTTTTCGCTGCCCTCTGGCACTTTCCGAATAGCAGAATGTGCCTGATCTGCTAATGAACCTTCGGAAAGTCCATGCTTCTCCTTCAAGACTGTCCTAGTAATGCACTGTGCGCTGACAGACATCAGCAGTCCCCAAGGGAGAAAGTGTAAAACATACTTGGCATCTCCCCAAAGGATTCTTAATACATTCATAATAATTAGGCCACTAATGTGTCATTTAATGGTATTCGTTATGATTGTCAGCTGCAGCTAGATTCCAGAAGATGGGGATTTTTTTTCCCCCTCTCATATTTTTTCATTTTTTTTTGCGATCTCATCTCTTTTCTAGAGAGATATGAGAGATCATTTCTTGCTCCTTTTCTGTTGTGACAAGTTTTCTTCTTTATGTGGTGTATGTTTGTTTTTACATGAATTCTCCTTCATTGCAGATAACTGTCTTTTATCAGGTTACTGTTTGACCTATGTGCCGCCATCACAAGCGATGTTTTCTATAAAAGCACCTGCTAGATGTTCATAAAGGGTTACAGCAGAGTCTCCAAGGAGCTGTGGAACACGTTTGCAGATTTTCTGAAAAGGTGACACGTTAACGAAGACGTGACACTTTACCTGACATGTCTTTTTTTTGGTGACTGGTTGTATTCCACATGGGATTATTATTCTAGAGCATCTTTTCTTAGAACTCTGCACTGTGCCGTTCCTCAGTTATTCCTCCTGGACACACATGAATACGTTGACAACTGGACAGTACCATTTCTTTAGTCAATATGGTATATTCTTATATGCAGGGCAGTGGAGTCAGCAAGCCAAAGCCCCGACTCCTCAATTTCCCAAACCTCTGACTTCGACTCCTGACTCCCTCATACATGGCGCGTGTTTAAGTGATGCATATAGATAAATCACTCCTATGATTTTTAACAAGTTATTTTCTCTTTTATTATGCCAACTTTACGGCCATAAAAAGCGCATCCAAATATGCTATACAAAAAGATAAAAAGTCTATTGCGCTTTCGGTTCATTCACGATCTCCAAGCACGGAGTATCCTTTTCAGGCTATGTCCGTTGAGCCTTCACAGCGTGATCATTCTTTGACCTGCGGCTTCATCAGCCTTCTTAGGTGTGTGCAGATTTATTTAAAGATTGTATGTTTAAGTGATAACTTTACTATAGTAAAATGGTAACATCAGGCTTTTTATCACTTTATGATACAATAATCAAGCTGTTTAGGTAGAACAGACACTGACAAGCAAAAGGGTAACAATGTTTTGACCTTTTGAATGTGTAGAAGAGACCTGGGATCAGATTTTGGTCAAGATATGATTGAATCTGATTCAGAGCCCAGAAGGATCCAGGCAGTGCTGAAAGACAAAGGCAGATTTCCCAAATAGTAACAAAATAATACAAATTAACATTTTGATTTTAAGGAGCAAAACAGTAACACTGCAGTTACATGACAAGAATCTGCAGAACTAAGCAAATGCTAAATACTTGAAAGTCACATTTATGTATAAGATCAGTAAGATGACTGTAGATAAAATTGCTCTTTGCCCTGCATCAAACTAACTGGACCAATTTATCATATATTTTGGGAGTCGGAGTCGGTCCGTTTTATGACGACTCCGACTCCTGCAAAATAGACTCCGACTCCACAGCCCTGCTTATATGACACAGCATTTATAGAATAGTGTTAGACTGTATCTTACTGAGAAAGGGAATGGTGATTTTCATTTGTTGCTCTAGTCATAAATTTCAAGGAGGAATAACATTTGAAACCACATAATGTTTTAAGAACAGATTCTCCAGAATTTTTTTTATTTTTAATAGGAAATGCAAGAATTTACTCAAACTATTTTTTAAGAAGAAATGACAGGCCCTCTGTTTTAAATGAGCTTTGTCAATCCGCACCTCTCCTCCAGTCATTGTTCTGGCAAGGCTCAGAAGGAATAAACTCTTGACATTTAAAATGTAACCTTTATTAAATACTATTTAAAATAAGAGCCAATTTAAAACAAAGCAAAGAAACGACGTTGTAAAATATTAATATAGGGATACAGCTATAAAGAACAAATGAGTACATTTTATAGACTAAGGCCCCGTCTAAATGACATGCTTGTACCGTCACGTTTTTACACAGATTCAGGTTTTCAGAACCTCAAAAACCCGACTGTAGTCCGCACGACTTGGATTTTCAATAGGTCGGATTACAAAAATGCCATTTTTGCAAAAAACTTGTTGAACTTGTTTGTTCTTTCTGCTGGCAATGGGATCAAAAAACACGTCCCAACATTTCTGTCGGATCCACGTCCAAAACCCAATAGAAATGAATGGGACTTCAAATCTGGCAGAAAAAAATGACTAAAATCCATGTTGAAAAAAAAGATCAAAATACTTGTCAGACAACGCGGTTTTCAGATTCAAAATCCGATGAAAATTTTGGCCCTTGTCACGTGGGCGCAGACTTACGATACATTCAGAGTCCAAATTGTCCTGTACTCTGTGTCCAATCTTTCAGTCTTCAGTCCATAATTCTGCTTCCATGAAGAAATGAAAGGGTTTGTGTCAGTAGCAATTGGGTTTTTAGGAGGGTTTTAGCTCATCCCGTCAAAAAGTGGGGCAATTCTCTCAACAAGGACGGCCCCACCTATCAATGATTGATCCCTAAATATACACTTTATGTCTTTATGGGTTAAGAAGATATATAATTAAGAAAGAGTTTAGTTTAAAAATAAAGTAACTCCAGTCCCAATGCGTTTCCCCCGTATAGCTGTTAGTTGGGTTCATCAGAGGACCATAGGTATAACCTTAAAGGGGTTGTATCATTTGAACTGTTCATGCTGTTCAGCTAATTTTCTGAGATTGAATTAGAAATCCAGGGGTGAGTCTTTCCTCTCAGCAGGCGAGTCTCCTCTCACTGAAGACCTGTGACATCATCATTCTGACTGTGCAGTGGAAGCAGAAGGATGTCTGCAGAGGACAGTTATAAAGCCTCCTGCATGCTTGTCACCTGTCTGCAGAGCTTCAGGCTTACTCCATAAGCTACTTGCTATATGCAGTTATACACACAGCCTAAACTGATGAGACATGTGAGGAATTTACACTGTCCTTCCTCCCCCTCTACCAGACAGCATCTGTCTTACTGTGTTATATGAAGCAATGCACACTGCCCTCCTACCCTTCTCTCCCCCTGTTAACGGGTAGGAGCCTGTATAAGACTCTGTTATATGAGGGGATCTGTGACTTCAACAGACAGTAATTGCCCGGATCATTCACCCTAGAGCTGGGAGTTGAGTATAGAGCCATCAGACTTTGGTTTCACTATCGATTTTAACAGCTCAGAGGGGAGAAAACAGAGTGTGCATGCAGCCAATCACAGCGCAGGGGGCATGACTGGGGCGTTTCCTGTCTGGGGGCGTATCCCAACAGGCTGAATGAAATGTCAGTCAGCCAATCACAGTGCAGGGGGCGTGTCTAGGGGACGGAATCTGGCCAGGGGGCGTGTCCCGACCAGCAGAAGCAGAAATAGAACACAGATGCATAGAAAAGCTCATATCTGCTAAACCAAGTGACTGACGTAATGCAACCCAATTACAAAAGTGCTTATTTTTACTGTCCCCATAATCTGAGACATGATCTTTGTAGCGATACAACCCCTTTAACAACAGATACCACCAAAGGGGAGGTTACAGCCAGTGTCCTACAGAGACATGGTTATGGACGCAACACTCGCACTAATCTCCCCTTTTATAGAGTACCTAAAGTCCGCAACAAACAGCAGATTTTTTTTTTTATGTCTACATTTTATTTTGGATTTTCAGCCTCTCCTCCCTCAGCTTGTGAATTTCCAAATCCAGAAAGTATTTATTGGCTAAGCCTACTGCATCCTGCTAATATGACTCAGACTTAGGTTCTTGCTCTATTCACATCAAGCTAAACAATCTCTTCTACTACAGAGCAATTGTGTGGAGGATCAGTACCCAATGATGCAGACAGAACCAGCAGCAATTTTCGCCTTTTATTTTATTCAATTTTTTTTTAGTTGAGGATAATTTTAACAATTTTTCTTTGTTTTATTTTTAACACTCGGCATGTGGACTGTATTCAGAGAGCCGGTAATTATTCAATTATTCACTCAGCAAATTGTAAATTAATGTTCATGGGTTCTGTTGAATGACATAATTGCAATTTAAAAAGGGCAATTAATCATAAGACACTCTTTCACTTGGTTCGCCTACTTTGTATTCCTTTATGTTGAACTGTGAGAACGTCCATATCTTGGTTAACTCCCTATGTGCCATGGAGAAAATACATATAGGGTTCTGACATCTTAAGTGGACTGTCTGATCTTGATGGAAGTTGCTTTTTTTCTGTATACTATGTCCCTTCTGACTTCACGTTTAGCCGATTTAAGCATGTCACTGCCATAGGGGGGAGAGGGACATATATTGGAGCACTTCCTTTCTGCAGGACCATAAGATGGGTTAAGGTGGAATAACCTGTCCACTTGTGATTATGATAGTCAGGACAGAAATAAAGGTCACGGTGGCACTGTCAGGACATGAGAACAAGGAGAGCGAAAACTGCAGGATCACAGTGTGATATGGTTAATAGAAGGTGTAGGTTCTCCAGCTGCGTAATAAGCTAATCTTGACAAAGGCAGTGACCTGTCTACTAAAGGTACCAGCTGGACTGTTCTTTCTCAAAGCAAAGGTGGAATGACCTTACAGAGGAAATTACAACAGCCATTGAAATAAATGGGTGAGGGTGATCACACTGACAACGCCATAGTGGGAGCTAATCCTGGAGGGACTGCCTCTGTTTTAGCATGGGACGAGACTAGTGATATGAGGGGAAAAATGAGGTCATGTACTGAAGGGTAGATCATGTCAACATCCACTTACTCCAGTAGCACAGAGTATTTCAGGAAGTGAAAGGCAGTGAGGTGATTGTGGACATTGTGTGCAATGAAATACTCTTGCGTAAAGTAGAAGATTACGGATAGCAGTTAAAGGGGTTGTCTCACTACAGGGATTGCTTTTTATGTTAACGGTCTTGCAAAAACAAGTAACTTTGCAATATGTTTCCATTAACAGTATCCCACCTATTTCTAGATATTCCCTCTTATATGGGCTGCATCAGCTCTTCAGGTTGCTATAGCTCTCCTGATAGGCTGTCAGCGCTGGTCGCTATAGCTACAGACCTGGTCTCTACTGCAGCTTAGTAGAAGCCAGTAAACACGCCACTGAATTCAAAATGAAACCAAGAAAACCGGACTGAGGTAAGATGAATCAATGTAGTGAGACAACTCCTTTAAAGTGAATCTGTCAGGCTATTTGCTACCCAATCCGAGAGCAGGATGTGATGGAGAAAGATGAGCTCTGAAGCAAGATTTCTGAGTGAAATGCAGAAAAATAATAAAAGAGAAAATGAAAGTCCTGCTTACCCCGCCCACACATAGTGATTGACATTTTGCTCTGTACACAAACTGATACAGGAAAAGCAGTCAATCACTGTGTGTATGTGGGGTAAGTAGGTCTCTCCCTGTGTCTTAAAGAGAACCTGTCAGCCACTTTATATAGCCCAAACGATGGGCAGCATGAAATAGCTGCAGGTTACCCAATCCTATCCATGTGGGATTTGCCCTGAAACGCTTAAGTGTTCCCGGGTAAAACACCCTGTGAAGTTGTGCCGGGTACAGGGAGAAGCGCAGTGCCCGGGAGAGGGTGTTTTTACCTGGGAATGCCGCAGCGTTTTGGGGTAAAACCTACATAGTTGGGATCGGTAACCTGCAGCTATTTCATGCTACCTGTCCGGGCAGCATAAAGTAGCTGACAGGTTCCCTTTCAGGAGTCATATCAATATTTTCTCTGCTTTTTGCTCAGAAATCCTGCTCTGAATTATATGTATCACAGAGCTTTGCTTTAGCATAAACCACCCCACAGGTTCACTTTAAGTACATGAAGAAGCATTGTTTTTTTTTGTTTTGTTTTTTTCCCCTTTTTTTTTATATTATTTTGAAAGTGAGGGGCAGGGGGGACCAAGTGGGAGGTCAAGAAGAAGTCTGGACAGCACATCCAAAATTCAAGCGCTTTTATTTCACCCAATCGTGCAATGTTTCGGCTCAAACAATGAGCCTTTCTCAAGCTGGAGGTCAGTCACAAACCTACCTTGCAAAAGGAGCATAGTATTGCAGCAGCACAGAGTATTTTAGATAATGTATAAGATCTTGTGGGAAGCAGTGTTCTCTAGCATGATTCTGTTTTTCAGGAAAGGCTGGTGTTTTCCCCTTGAATATATACTGATACGATGTGTGCTACCTGGCTTGAGAAATGTAAGTATTAGCTGCGTAAACACTGTACTTGCACTTTCCTTGGCCTTCGGGGTGGGGGAAAGGAGCAAAGAGACCCTTTTTATATTTCAGAGCTCAGGCAGTGTATAAAAGCTGCCAGTCATGCATGGAAACTGGCTGTCTTCTTTGCAGCCCCTAATATGTCTGCAGTGATATCAAGGGGAACAATAGTCGAAATAATAGAACATTTCAAAATGACTTCTCACTAGTAATCATTCAGTTTGCTCTACTGTGTAAATCTGCAGTGGAAATATAGGGAAAGCTTCTGTAATGACCCCGTGAGCTATTTGCTGAAATGCCTCATTCATTACCAAGGACTATTACAGTTTAGAGCATCCATGTATAATGATTGGGAGAAGATAAACAGCTATTATCTGTACATCTGTATCTGTCACATGAACGGAGAGGCACATAGATCATTGTCAGTCTACGGTGCTTTAAATAAACCTGACATTTAACCCTTTGTCATGCTAGTCCTGGACACTTTTAATGCTGGACAGTTACAAGGTGCCCTTATAGAGGTGAGTTAGTGGTAGCCGTACCCACCAAACATTCTCCCAGAAACTGAAATGTAGCAAACTCTACAGCTGAATGGCATACTTTCACTGAGCCAAAGGCATTATTATGCTACCATACTACCTATGTTCACACACCGTGCTTAGTGCCTAGGAGCTCTTATTATTATTATTAGTATTAGTATTTATTTTAAAGCGCCATTGATTCCATGGTGCTGTACATTCAAGGGGGGTTACATACATAAAATATTTCAAACGAGTACAATGATATCAATGAATGACTTACAACTGGCACAACAGAGGGAGAGGACACTGGCCATGAGGGCTTACCATCTACAAGGAGTAGGAAAGAGATAGAAGGTGGGTGGCAGACATGTTTGTGAGGTAGTACAGTGGCAGCGGGGTTATTGTAGGTTATAGGCAATCCTGAAGAAATGGGTTTTCATGTTGCTTTTGAACCTGATGAATGTGGAGGAGAGTCTGAGGTGTGGGGGCAGTGAGTTCCAGAGAATGGGGGAAGCACGGGAGAAGTCTTGGAGACTGTTATGTGATTTGCTGATGAGGAGAGAACAGAGAAGAAGGTCCTGTGAGGAGCGGAGATTATGTGAGGGGAGATATCTGGAAATTAGGGCAGAGATATATGGAGGGGAGAGGTTATGGAGAGCCTTGTAGGTCATGGTTAGTAATTTGAAGTGAATTCGCTGCGCAATGGGAAGCCAGTGAAGGGATTGGCAGAGGAGAGAGGTGAATCAGATGGGCAGCAGAGTTGAGAATGTGACTTGCACCTAATACCTTGGCTGTGTTCGGAACTGCCATAGAGATAAACTGTGCAAGCGCTCCACCTCTCTGAGTCAGCCTAAGAAGGGATGTTGCCAAAGTCTAAACCCCTTTACTTTCACCTATGTTCCTTCCAGAGGTGGGGTGCCTATGAGACTGTGATGCCATCACAGTACATGGTGGGATCGACCCTTTAAAACATAAATTGACTATTTTGGTTCCTGTATTGACGAGTTTTCCAGTTCATCATTAGGAAGAATAACCCAGTAGGATGCACTGGTCTTCAGCATTTGGACACGTTTTTATTTTTCTCTTCAGTTTTGGTTAATCCAACATCTCTTTGCTTAACTTGCCTTGTAATATTTCACTGCCTTATTTTCTTTAAAGACTCTGCTGATGCTAATGTTGATTTGATAAGGTTCCTTTGCTTTTTCTGCCTTTTTAATTTGAAATGTCTGTAATTTTGTGCTTCATGGACTTGAGCAGAGAATTAGCAAAGGAGAGATGGCTTGGGTGGGAGGTGGGTGGGTGGTGAGGAGTCTTTTCTGTCACTGCAGATTGGCTCAGTGGAGTGTAAAGGTGTGAAGGATTATGAATTGTGATGGCTAGGAAATCAACAGATATGGTAATTCAGAAAAGGTGCTGCAAAAGGGTAAGGGAGGATTTGCATCCCTTCTGCAGGACTTCCCTTGGGGGGCAATTAGTTGGTGGCATGATACATTGACTCAAGTCAAGCACGGTGGTGTAATACTTTACCACGCTTATATATTCTCATGTACTTCAATGTCACAACTTGTTCTAAGCTTTAGACTAGATACCATATGTGTAATTACAAAAAATAAAGGCAGGCCCTGACTTACAATGTTCCGACTTACTTACATCGGTCTCCTAGTTACAAACGGATACTTATGAGTCGCAAGCCTTCCTCTGCCCACTGCGTCTTCCATCCGACACTATATTTAATATTTTGCCATAGGCAAACTTAAACCCTATCAGTTCTCTAGCTATAAAACACTAAAACGTAACTTTTTATTATGTATAACTCTTAACCTCTATACACACTATTTAAAAATCTGATTTCTAACCTCACGATTTAACCCTTTCTACTTCTGAAGGAAGGAATAGCTCCTTTTCTATTATCAAGTCTGGTGGAACACCACCTTTTAACAGGAAAGCCTTATATATACAGCAATTTACTAACTCCAGTAAGGGATCCCAAGCCTCCTACTTGGGCAGTTGTCCCTAATCTAATAGACACAAAACAAATAAGGCCCCCTTGTGACACTTGTAGACAGAGGTGACAAATCACAATTTAAAACGTCATGCCTGACCTCCCAAACATGTTTCACCAGCTAAACTGGCTTCATCAGGGGTTAGAGGTCCGGTCTCATGTGGTCTAAGCTCATTTCCTTTTCCTTTATATCATGTTAGGTACACACCCTATTCAGGTGCTCACCAATTAGCCATCAGAGAATCCACAAAACCCACTCCCCCTTCCACTCTCCTGCACGCACACTAATATGTGCTGCTACTGCTGCCACAATACTCCCATAAACAACAATCCTCAGACAAGTTCACCATCTCCATAACGGGCTTGCGCCCTATCGTACCATGCTGCCCGCGTACTGTATCAATGGACATTTCTGCCCTGACTGTGATGGACTTCCGTCCAATTTCTCTCATATTATTGCCTCTGCGTGGCTCACCTAGAACGGACTAAGCAGAATAAGTGTTACATTCCACAGCACACTACCAGCTTTATCAACTCCCATGAACCCCTTCTCCATGTCTAATATACATATTCATTGGGAATATATACTCCATTGTACTGTACACTAGTGTCATAGTTTCTTCCCATAAAGCACTTCTCCTTTATATCTTATATACATATTCATTTTAATAAAGCTGCAGGCTTTATTAAATACATATTTCATTGTACTGTACACTATTGTCTTAGTCTATTCCCATAAACCACTTCTCTTTTATATCTAATATACATATTCATTTTAATAAAGCTGCAGGTCCATCCGACACCGCACAGCCGCTCTTCTTTTTTTTTTTTTTTTGCCTTCCTTCCCCCTCCACTAGTCTTGTGCTGGGAACCTCAGTCTTCAAGTCGACATGACGACTCTTTCAAGCCGCCTTTGTTTTGCACTGTCGGCCCCGGCTCGGCGGGTCTGTTCTTACTGCTTCCGATCACCCTCACTCTTCCCAGCCACCTCCAATATATTTTTCGTAGATGTGTAGTATGCTGGCATTTTGTAGTTGTGGAACTACAAGTGCCAGCATCCCACACCACACACATAATAATTGTTTGGGTGCTGATAAGTACATGTGTCTTAAAATGTGCTGTTGTGGAATGCTGGCACTTGTAGTTCCATGTTCCACAGCAGTTAGTAGCTGTGGAACTAGAACCGCCAGCATGTCACAGCAGCACATGAGAGACAGAAAGTGAGGTGACATTTTCTAAACAGGAACACAGACAGCAAGACAAATGTTAACCTTTCCCTGCACTGTCCATAACTAAAACCAATATTTTTTTCACAGGAGTTATATTTCATAAATATGCCTGTTCCAACCTACATACAAATTCAACTTAAATAGGACCTGTCCGCTACGATGGGCAGCATGAAATAGCTGCAGGTTATCCGGTCCCAACCATGTGGGTTTTACCCTGAAACACCTGCAGTGTTCCCAGGTAAAACACCCAGTGAAGTTGTGCCGGGTGCGGGGAGAAACGCTGTGCCCAGGAGAGAGGAGTCTGATGGGAGGCTTCTCCCCACCTCCCTTGCTTAACAGACCACCCTCTCCAATATTTGTCTATAGGGAGAGAGCTGTCAGTTAAGCTGAGGGGCGGGGAGAAGATGCACAACCTAACTGGGTGTTTTACCAGGGAACGCTGAAGGTGTTTCGGGGTATAACCCACGTGGTTGGGATCAGGTGACCTGCACTTATTTCATGCTGCCCATCGTTCTGGCAGCATAAAGTAGCTGACAGTTCCCTTTAAGAACAAACCTACAGTCCCTATCCCGTTTGTAACATGGGGACTGTCTATATTGCCATTTTTCTTCAGCATCTGGCAGATTGAAAAAAATGTAGCGTTTCACGCAAGGATTGATTACCCGAGTTAGTAAATCTGGGCCAGATAGCAGATAATCTCTGCAAATTTCAGGTATTTCTCATACTTTTCGGAAGAACATTGTAATGCTCTGTCGGTTTTCCTTTTAGATATTTTTCTGCTGATTTATGAAAGTAAAATAAATGATGTTTTATTCTCTTCAATATTCGCTTTGTTTGAAGGAATTTTTCCTTTTGCTACAATCTTTAATGGGTTTCCAAGACTTTTCAAAACCATCCTTCCAACTCCCACTGTGCAAAAATAGAAAACCAACCCATAGGCACCTCTCCCATCACTACCGTTTCGGCACTGCCAGAGCTCCAGTGCCCCCCCCCACCCCCGCCTTTTAGGCATCGTTCACACGGCTTATTTGTGCACGGATTTCAGCCGTATTGCGTGCCGTATTTGCGCTGCAGTACGGCTGAAATCCGTCCCTATCATTACGGTAATCCACAGTTCTCATAGAGAACTATGGATTCCGTCTCTCCTCCCCGCTCGCCGAATCTGCCGGGCGGGGAGAAAGTGACATGTCAATTATTTACGGCGTGTACGCGCCGTGAATAATGAATGTCTATGTGGCCGGCGAGCTGTTGTAATTGCAGGCGAAATCAGTCCCCGCAATTATGCCGGCAATCAGCCGTGTGAACTAGCCCTTACTGATGTTACATTGATCACATACTGTAGATGCAGGCATGTGACTGCTGAGGCCAGAGATTTTTTGTAGCATCATTTGATCCATGAACGTGAAGTCATGTGTGAGGGACTGGGGAGAGGGTGGACATGGGAGTAATAATTAAGGGTTCATTTTCTATTTTAGCACACTGGGAGATGGTAGCAAGTTTTTTTTTTTTTTTTTTTAATAAAATCTTGATAAACCCTTTTACTCCTAAGAAATCCCGGTTGTGGATTGTTACAACTTCTCATTAGAAAAATTTATTTCTGACATACTGGACCAGTCAGTGGCTGAATGCGGTCAAAAGCCAATGGCTGCACAATTTTGGTAAACCCGCGGTGTTGTCTTTATGTGTAGGCAGCCGCAGTGTGGAACCCCAGCCTTGCTGAGGCGTTTAATCATAAGGTTGATTTAAATCTCCAGTTGCTTCAGCAATTCTGTCATATGCTACCTGTAAAGAGAAGGAACCGGCTGAGCGCAAAAGATTCAATGACTTCTCAGTCCTATGGTTGTCCTAAATAGAAACAAGTCTGTGTAGCATGAAGACGCAATCTACTGTAGTAGAAAGAGGTTCCTATGACCTTAACAATTTTTAGTTAAATGGTCCCAAGTATACCTATATGGTATTTAGCTAAAGAGGAAGTTAGGTGGTCGTTAGATAACCTGAAGTCTCAAAATCGTAGTTATTCCTGCTGCATGACTTGAATTCTATGTGCAGTTGGCAGCTATCCTTTTATAACAAATTCCACATTCCCCATATAGGCATAGTTAACCACTTCCTTCACCACACCGTAAAGAGTGGGATTGGGTAGTTCCCACAATGTATTATTATGGTACAGAGAGGGTGGATTCTTAATTTTCCCATTCCATTTACAGCAAGTGTTATCTGTATGTCGGGCACCACTCGGACGTCCCAGCCAATAGGTTGTCATGGCAGCTAGATGTCTAATAATGGTTCCCAGGTCTGCCATGTACACAGTGTGAAACCAACAGGCATCATACACTGCAATAAAAAAGTATTGCAGTATATTGTCTAAGCAGTCACAAGATCACAGGATCAAGTCCCATAGTGTAACTAGTCCCCCTTAAAGCACCAACCAGAGCAATAGTCCACCCCCAGGGACAGCAAACCTAAATAAAATAAAAAAGGAACCCCTTCTCGAATGCCGCATGTGTTTCTTTTATCTAACAAGAGCTGGAGTTTTTTTCTTGTAAATTGCTAGTAAAGTTCCTCTAGGGACTTGCAAGACAATGAAGACCCTTGGCATGGTTTGCGAGCTTGTGTATTTTGGCCAAAATAGCAACTAATACCTCATGTTTGATCATTTTTCAGTACACATTTTTGTCCTGTAATACTGAGGCGCAGTCTCCCCTGTATGGTTCTATGGCTTTTCTGCATATCGGTGTGAACTAATTCTTATCCAACGTGCAGTTTTTTACTAATCAATTGCGCACCTCATGGATACTAGGTGTGTTAGCAATTGTTCATCAGTAATTGGCACCTGTGCAACTTCTCCCATGTTTTTTTTTTCTCCAGCCTTGGAGCTACAAGTATGGCTGGGTGTCTGTATTTTTAAGTAATGTCCCGTTTTTCTATAATTTTTTTTCTTCTGTAAATTGCTAGAAGGGTCCATCCAGTACATATGCGGAAGAAGATCAAAGTATTGTCTGCCTGGAAAGCCAGATTTCTTATTCTTTCTTTCTTAGGAAATCTGTTTCCACGTGTTTGTGGTTCAGTCCTGAGCTCTAGAGTGTTTCTTATAAGTGAAGATCCAGGAATCCTTTTAGGGTATGTTCACATGGCGTGTTGAGTCTGTGTGAATTTACTTTAATAGATGCGTGTTTGGATCCGTCTGTCGGACCCCAAACACGTATCTAATAAATAACAATGTGATTTACATTGCTTTTACTTTGAAACACGCATCGGCGTTCACACGAGTGATCACTGATGCGTGTTTACATTGCGTCTTTCGGATCCGTCTTTTGGATCCATTCCAAGAATTGACATGTCAATTCTTGGTCCGAAAGACGCAGCAGGAGCCCTATTTTAAACTATAGGGTGCGATCCTGCTGCATCCAACACGCTTCCAAACACGCAGCTGAGTGGTGGATATGTATTGGATCCGTCCACCAATGCGTTTTTGGATGTGATTTTTGGATCCAAAATCGGATCCAAAAATGCCATATTCCTCTGGCCTGCTGAAATGCAACATCTGCATGGGTTACAGATATACTTTCTTGGATTATGTGATCTCTTGAGTTAGGCCACTCTGGTGTCAGTTGTGAACTACTTTGTGGTCAGAGCTTGTGGGTCCTTGGTTGTGGTGGTGCTGTAGTGATTCTGCAGCAAATGTCCTGCTTGTATAGTTTTGCTCTTGTGTGCTCTCCTGGCAAGCCGATCACCTAGTCAGGTTAAGGTACCTTACAGAACCATGGAGGCCTATGGAGAAGGGAAAAGGCTGGATCCTTAAAGGGGTATTTTCACCACCACCACCATGAGCTTTAAACATATAGACAAAGATTAAAAAAAAGACTTTCACCAAATACATTTCAGTTCTAATTTTGCTTTTCTTCAGTGTTAGAGCAGATCATATCTCCTGCTTGTGTACACAAGCCTTCCTAGCTTACCCAACCATCTTTCTCTGCTTTCTTTACACAAGCTGTCCTGTCGAACCATGGTGAGGTCACTCCCTGCTGTGTCTTATCAGTAGCACAGGAGCTTTTTTATCTATGTTACTGACAAACTTTAATCCTTTAGAGCCTTCTGTCCTAGTGTTTGCACCTTTCTGTTAGCAATGTCCTACTAACAGGTTCAGCTAGGAAGAGCAGAGCTGAAGTGTTGGTCACTTCTGTACAGAGGTCTACAGCCCAGACAGGGTGGGAGCCTGGAGATGGCTGTGAAGGGCTGACTTTGTGAAACCGTCTAAGTGAATTCCTTTAAGGCTTTCCAGCATTCACCACTGTTGGATGGATGCGGTCCTGCAGTGGTCAGTTCTGACTTCTTTCTGTGAATGTGTAGGCTTACACACAGTCGAGTCTCATTATTGTGACCATTTCCTACTTTTGACATCAGCAGCAGGTAGCTCATGAGGGAAGTTACGTGTTATGAGCTGTTTTGGTGGGTATATCAGTTGTGCAATAAGCGGTCTTCACACATATCCCTCATTCTTGTCATGGTAAGTGGGCCGTTTTATCACAGTTGTTCTTAAAGCTGATAATCATCCCTCTTTGCAAGGGTGGCAGTATTTCAGAAACTTCACAGTTTAACGTTTTGTGTGCTGCTTTGGTGAAGTGTCGTGAGTGGACAAAAGACTTCATTGCAAATAAGCGACTTGGAAACTGAGGCGCACCATGTGCCATTGACGTGAGAGGTGATACGCAGGTGCACAAGGATGGATCGACATGTTACTGTGGAGTAACTGCCCACAAAAATGATCCAGGGGGCTATCAGACGTGTGTCTGAAACATAGAAGTTCAGCGAATCCTACTGTATATGGGGCTTTGAAGCAAACTGATGTCCGCTGCACCTTTGCTAATGAAGTTGCATCCACAGAAAAGGCTTCAAATTTTACAACAGTACTAAACTTTGACCACCACTGAATGCCTTCTCTGATGAGTCACATTTTCTGCTTCGTTGAACAGATGGGCATTAATGTGTCATGAGAAACATCTGAGGACAAACACCCTGCAACCATTGTGGGAATAACACAAGCTGGTGGCGGCAGCATTATGGTATGGGGAATGTTTTGTGGCATTCTCTGGGCCTCTCATCCATGTAAAAGGCACTCTAAACCATTTTGGTTATAAATCCATATTTGCAGATCACATAGACCCATACATGCGGATTGTCTTTCCTGGTGCAAGTGGAATCTTCTAGCAAGACAATCTGTTATGTCAAATGGTGAGAAATGTCCAACTTTCGTTGGAAAAGCATAACCAAAACTTTCAAGGGTTATCCTGGCCCCCTACTTTCTTAGACTTGTATGCAATTGAACATCTGTGGGGCCATCTCAGTGGTAGTATTGGCTCTGTATATCCTACCCCATGCACCCTCCAGCTACTGTGGATTACAGTCAGCATGGGTCCCACTCCTAGGCCATCTACTTGCTGTCTAGATGGCCATTACTCTGGATGTTATCTGGTGGGCATAATATGATTTATCATTTGCGTACTGTACTTTGTTTTAGGGGTAAACAGGTCCTAAAGAGTCTGTATGAAAAAATCCTCATGAGTGTGTATTATGCAAGTAGATACTGCTATTATTTGAGAACCGCAATTTGTATTAATGTGCAGACCAAATTATATAGGCATAATCTCCTTCCTGTAGTTCCCCTAAGTCTCTGTGTAAATATTCTGGTCACCCTTGTACTACTTTATCAATAATGCTGCTTTAGATTTTAGCTGCGAAGAGGAAGGCTTGGTAGAAGAAAGTTGCCAGCTAAAGTTGGCCTCTGACTCTTCTTCTTCAGGCAAGAAGATATTGGGAAAACTGGCTTGCTTCTGTAAGGAGACTGATCAATTACTTAACTTGAAAATGAAGGTGGAGGAACCGAAACAGGAAAGATCAGTACAATACATAATTTGCTGTCAATCTTCTCAAATTGTTTTATGTCAGTCAATTTAAAAGATGTCTACTACCACATACCCATCTCGTCAAAAGTTTTTACAACAAGCCATTCAATGTCTTTAGTACTTGGAAGCAATAGGATTGCATGCTACCATTTATGATCTAAATAGTTTTTTTGATTATTAATGATCGTGGCAAAAATGGCAGTCCACACAAGAGCAGCGGATTTCGTTACATATTCTTACTGGTAAAGAAAAGCCCAGAATAGGTCGCAGCCCAACTTGAAAAAGCTTGGCGAAACGCGCGTCGAGGCTATCCCATTTCCTTGGCAGTGCATCTCCTCCATTCCTGTATACACTTGGTAATGTATTGTGCGTGAGAGGTGTGGCATTATTGCATGCCCATCTTGATGTGTCTATATACTATTTAATCACTTGATCTCTAATATAAGACACTTTAATACTAATGTTAAATATTATAGGTTATATACTTTAGATAACTTTCTATATTCAGGAATGGTGTGATTTGTATGCCTTGTTTGATATGGGCATTATTTTTAATAGTTTTTAGCCTTAAATTTGTTCTATTTGTGACATATTAGTTTTTAATGTTTATTATTGAATCAATAAAGATTGTCAATTTATATTTCACTATGACTTTGACATCGCAGCCCAACTTGCCTGAACACTTCAAAATTCTGAAGTTAGGATGGCTTGTAAGTGTAATTTGTTTTTTTTTATCTGGTTCCCACTCAGGTCATGATTTTGGGTAGTTTTCTGATTTCTAGAGAAATAAAATTTAATCCAGACCTAGACCAAAACAATAAGTCTTTCCAAAAGATTATGGATTCCCTGTGTTAGTGGTTTCTTCCTTCGAACATAAGGAGCGGTTTCTCCTGGTGATAAGAATTCTTCTTATATCCTAATAAATAGTAGTCTTTAGAATAATTAGTGTTCTAGACTTTCAAAACATGTGGGGTCCTGAGGTCTGCTCATATCAATACATTTCAAATGATTGATGGCAGTCTTTGAAGCAGGTATAGCTGCCCACACAAGCGGTCTGTCATCAGATTCTTTTATGTTGACCAACAATTACAAAGAAGCACATCCTTGAAGAACTTGCCATATCCTTCCAAATAGATTACCTTGTGAAACAAAGCTTCAGCCCCCTGATAGTGATGCACCTGAAATCTCAAGACTGACTATCTACACCAGCACAGCTTACATCAGGAAGAATAGTTTGTGACACTCCCCAAATTTTCTGGATGGTAAATTTCTTTTTCTTTAATTGTACAAAGTAGTAAACTTAGGAAACACTATATATATATATATATATATATATATAATATATATAATATATATATATATATATATATATATATATATATATATATAGTGTTTCCTTAGGTTTTCGGTAATGACCCTTAGAGTAAAATTAACTTAATTTCTGCTGCTCAGTGAACTCTGCAGAAATAAATCTGTAAAAACAATGGTAAAAATTGCTCAGTCTCCCCCCAAAAAGTATTTAGAATATGTACCCCAAAATCCTGCTATTAAAAAGTACAGGTCGCCGTTTTCTCCATTCATTCTTATAGGAGCGTATGAATATACGCTGTGTGTGCTCAGCTATGTTCGGAAGTTCCCATAGAAGTGAATGGAGAGGATGCCGACCTCCTTAATCACATGCATGGCTGGCACGCTGCGAGTGGCCAGCGCTGGGCATTTTACATCATAGTAAAACCCCTTTAAGGCCAGTATTACTATAGTGAGAGCAAACTGATTTTAGCCTGATAAGATGATACTCAATGCAGTAAATGTATGTGAGCTGAATTATGGCACTGGACTAGAATTATAGAACACCTGCCCCTACACCAGCTTCTGTGAAGCAGGAGTGGTAGTAGGTTTTCCCTACTTTCCCTACTACCATTTTTTTCATGGGTTTGTGTGATGAATGTAATTTTAGCAGCTTGTAATGACCAGTAAGAGCTGCTTATCGCACATGGTTTATATATTAAGTTGAATAGTAAAGTAGTATGCGGTAAGCTCTTGAACCCCATCTAGTGGTGGCAGGTAGCCAGAATTTTCTTCCTGAATTCTATGTAAGGGCATGTCCCCACTGCACGGGTTTTCGGCCGTTATTTCAGGCAGTTTGGGGTTTTGCAGACCGCCTGAAAAACCGCCGAAAATTATCAGAAATGGGCGCTATGGGAAACCCGTGCAGCAGTCCCCACTGCATGGGTTTTCCGCCCGGCGTAATTTTCCGCCCGCGGGCCGCCCCGAAAAGCAGTGAACATGCACATTCTTCTGTCCGGTGTTCGGATGGAATCTGTGCATCTCAATGTGAAGGGGGAGGGCTTTTCTCCGCTCATAGCGGAGAAAGGCTGCCCCCCCCCCTCTCCCCACCTCCATGGCCGTGGTGACAGCCGCAAAATAGGACAAATACTGGTCGCATAAACTGACCGGTATTTGTCACTTGCCGTGTAAACGGCCCCTAAGGGAATTGGAGCTCTGTACCCAAAAAAATGTTGTTCTGACTAGTAAAAATGATACTAAGAAATCATCACGGAATATTGGACCTACAATTAGAAAGGTAGCCATCCCCTTTAAGGTGAAACAGAAATTAAAAAAATCTTTTTCAATCCTTTTTTTGTAAAGATTTACATTTTTCTTTTCTTTTACATTTTCTGTTCAGTGTCCTAGTGGTTCATGCATTCGTTATTTTTGTGCCCCCCTCCTCATATCTCTTCTTTATGCTTCAATTGGCAATTTTGGACAGCAGCGCTCATGGAGAACTAGACGTCTAACCTCATATGAAAGGTCTAACCACTGTACAAATCTTCCACAGTAAACTCTGTCAGAAGCCTTAACTGCTGCTCTTCTCTGGCTGATATTTTTGGCCCTTTGTATCATTTCTAGGTCGGGTTATGAATACATTACTCCCTACTCCCCCTTCCCTATTTTTTTTTTTTCAAAAAATGTTTCATAAAAGATTTTTTTTTCCCTTACCAGTTCAAAGTTTGTACATTTTTCTGTTTCATTCCTAAAGTGGAACTTAAAATAGGAATGTGGCGGTTCATGTTTGGCCTGGTCCAGCACCTGCAGCGCAGCTTCCGGGTAACGCTTTTTGAGCCTTTGTAGAAGCCATGCTGCTGGTATGGGATGCTTTATGGAATAATCGCTAACCTCTTTTCTATTCCTTAAGCTCTGTCTGCATTGGATGAACACGGCTTTGTGCTGGAGAAACTCAATAAATCACTGACATTTTCCTTTTTTTTTTCTTTTCTCTTCTTTCTCCTCCCTTTCTTCTTTCCCTCTCCCCTTTCTCATTTTGCAAAGCCTGCGGATTTGGATGAATGGGTAAGCACTGTTTGGCTTGTGTTCCTGCTTATTTCACTTGTCATATTGTCACTATATGGGGATTGTTTGTGAAAATTGTAGTCTATTTAATTTCCTACTCTGATCTCCCACTCCATTTACTTTGGACGGTTTTTTTCCCATAAAGTGATCAGTAGAGGAGAGGAAATGGAACATTTTTGAGGACTTTGGGACCTTACTATAAGTATTCATTGTTGGAATCGGCAGGGCACTTCCCATCACTTGGCTTTGACGATTTAACAAAATTGTATCCCACAACATCGGGAAGGCAAATCATGCTGCTGTCATGTTTTGAATATTGCTGAGTAGAGGCAAATCTCAACACAGCATAAAAGGGCAAGTTATTTGGAGACACACGGCGTCACTCGCACTTGCTCTTTATTTCACAATGTTATAACTATGGTATTATGTTTCACCCATGCAGTCTCTGACTTGTAGAAATCGGGTGGTTGTTGTCAAAAACATGGTCCCGTGTTTCCCCGAAAATAAGACCCCCCCGAAAGTAAGACATAGCAGAGATTTTGTTGAATTCCCTAATATAAGGCACCCCCCGAAAATAAGACATAGCGGAAATCATTGCTGCAGCTCCCCATACACCAGGTTGGCAGAGAGAAAGTTGGGGGGAGAAAAGGCAGGTGTTCCTAAGCCCCGCTCACCCCGAGAAACGGCCCTGTGACATATTGTTGTAGAAGAGTGTTGAAGGACCTGTGCAGGGAGGTCATGTGACTGTGATGTCACCATAGGTCCCGAACATCCCAGGACAGGAGAAAGAAAGTACATGTAAGTAATAGAGGGAAGAGAGGGGAGAACAGAGCAATGATACTGACTCGCACATCTCACAGGATGGCTGATGGGGCATGCTGGAACTTCTAGTTCCACAGGTCCCAGCATGTCACATTTGCTATCCTTTGAGATAAGTCACTGCAGCTGCCATAAAATGTCCTTTTACATACATATATCCTATGGTTTGTGACCCTAAACTTTAAGATATATATATATATATACACCAGTGTAGCATGCTATAATTTATTCATGGAAAAATAGGACATAGTGCATCTTTTGAAGCAAAAATTAATATAATATGCTGTATTATTTTAGGGGAAACAGGGAATCTCAGTTAGATAAATATCCATGTATACGTTGTTCATGCATCAAACAGGAAGCTCTAGTCAGATCATGTATGTCAGAATCTATTGTTATGTACTATTACATATTTTTCATTGTCTATAGGATTTAGGTCTAACAATGCCCATATACTTTGAGTAGCTTAAATCATAGAAAAAGATCATACTTAGTGTTGCAGAGGGAGGTAAAAAAAAAAATC